>VXAL01013169.1:149900-182230 GCA_013399475.1 Chauna torquata | reverse complement strand
GAGCAGACTGAAGGATCTCAGTACCACGCAGTTCCTCAGATTTTGGTGTGCCAGCGGTGGGCCTGGTTTTATCCCTTTCCCCCTTCAAATCTAGTTTAAAGCCCTATCCATCAGCCCCGCTAACTCCTGTGCAAAAATCCTTTTCCCACTCTGAGAAAGGTGCAACCCATCAGGTGCCAGCAGGCCTGGTGTCATGTAGCCCATCCCATGGTCGAGAAACCCAAAATTCTGCTGGTGACCCCCACCTTGCAGCCACATATTGATCACTTGGGTCTGCCCATTCCTTTCAATATTGTTCCCTGGTACTGGAAGGATAGAAGAAAACACTACCTGTGCCCCTGGTCCTTTAACCAACGGCCCCAAAGCTCTCAGGTCCCTTTTGATTGCCTGTGGACGTCTCATTGCTACTTCATCACTGCCGATGTGAAAAACCAATAGTGGATAATAATCAGAGGGCCATACCAAGTGAATTACTTTTCGTGTAATGTCTCTTACCCGGGCCCCAGGGAGGCAGCAGAATTCCCTGTGGGTTAGGTCCGGATGGCGTATCAGGCCTCTGTTCCCCTCAGAAGGGAGTCCCCTCTAACAACAACCCTTCCTTTTTTCTTGATGGAGGTTGTTGTGATTCGGGGGGTAGGCTGATGTGTCCTAGGCATCGCCTCCAACCTGGACAGACCTTTGTCCACGTTGTCATCTGCCTGTCCATCAAGTTCCAGAGCCTCATACCTGTTGTGTAAGGGCACCTGGGAAGGTGAGGTAGGCAGGGAGGAGATTCACCTGCTGCCCTGAGCAGGAACCTGCTTCCATTCCCCACTGTCTCTTAGGTCCCTTCCTAGTGCCTGGTGGAAAGAGGGTAGGGGATCCTTTGTTTCTTGTGTTGTGGCTGGCCGATGTGTCTGTCTCAAGGGTGGTAGGTTCTGTTTCCACCAGTTGATCTCCTTCTCTGACTCCCTGATTCTCCTCAGCCTGCCTACCTCCTCCCAAAGCCCTGTCACCTGGCTGAGCAGTTCTTCTACCTGGGTGCACCTCCCACAGGTGTACTCACTGCTTCTGCCAGACACTGACAGAAAACTCAGGAACATCCTGTGGCCTGAGACCTAGGTGGCAGCATGTTCCCTAGGGAGCTCTGTCTGGGTAGCTGCGTCGCTTCCTGTGGGCGGAGAGGCCACAGGGGATGCAGAGGACGTGGCTTTCTGCTGGGTGGATACCATAGCTGGAGCTCTGTTCGAGCAGGTTAGATCCACCATTGGAAGTGACAGTGACAGCCTTCTCCCACGCAAACTGCTGCACAAACTGCCACTCCATGCCCTGGCTGATGTGCCACGCCGTGTGCCCACTCTGGTCACCGCGCTCCCTAGGGGCTGCCTTCGTACATGTGACAGTGGCCGCTGCTGCTCCTGCGAGGGCTGCCAGGTGCTGGCAGCTCCCTCCACTCCCTGGGGTTGTCTCGATGAGTATGTGAAATTGCTACACACACTGCAAGGATTTTGTTTGCATCTTTGACCTAGGTGTAATGAATTATGAAAATCTACCTACAGAGAAACGCATTAAATATATAGCTCTTGAGCTGCTCTGTAGTTAGCTCTTTGCACTCCACCTTCATCTGCCAGCTGGATGGCAGGAGATTGGATTGGTCAGATGACAAAGGGAATGTACCTTAAGTGGCTTATGTGAGCTGAGCGGGAAGCAAACAATTCTTTTATCCTACTTGTTTGCAAGTTCTGTGGCACTGACATCCACCTTGGAGATTGTAACTCCTTTTTATTCTATTTTCAGCAAAACAGAAGCTCTGCAGGAGAACCCAGTTGCTGTTCTCGCCCCTCGCTCCTCCTATCAAACAGTTTGGGAAATGTTTGCTAACCAGTCTGAATTGGAGAGGGATTCTTTTCTGCAAGATGTTTTCCCAAGTGGTTTCCTCTGGGGCACATCCACGGGTGCCTTTAATATTGAAGGAGCTTGGGCAGAGGATGGGAAAGGAGAGAGCATCTGGGATCGGTTTGGACACGAAGGTCATGTCTACATGAACCAAACAACAGATGTGGCATGTGACAGCTACTATAAAACTGGCTATGATGTTTTCTTGCTTAGGGGTCTTCATCCCCAACTGTACAAATTTTCTGTATCCTGGCCTAGAATTTTCCCTTCTGGCACCAACGAGACCATCAGCTCCAAGGGTGTGGATTATTATAACCAATTAATTGACAGGTTGCTAGAGGCTAACATTGAGCCCATGGTGACCTTGTTCCACTGGGACCTCCCACAAACTCTCCAGGTTCTTGGTGGCTGGCAGAATGACAGTATCATAGATGCTTTTGCAAACTATGCAGACTTCTGCTTTGCCACTTTTGGGGATCGGGTCAAGTTCTGGATTACTTTCCATGAGCCTTGGGTTATCAGCCATGCTGGCTATGGTACCGGAGAGCATCCTCCAGGAATCACTGACCCAGGAGTAGCATCTTACAAGGTAGGGACATAGGAATATCTAGGATCATGCAGCTGCCATTGCTGTGTTGTTTTCCTCTGATGATTCTGTTCTTTTAACTATGTTCAAGACTAATCAGGCCTCTGAGACAATTATTTGCTTGTTGGATTTGTGGTAGTCCCAAGAAAATCTGGTAGTTCATGGATACTAGATTTTATTTTCCATTCTGAAATCAGCCAGATTCTTATTCTTAATCCAAACCCTGCTGCACTCTGGCTAGGATTATTTGTTTTGTCAAGATTTCTTGTTTCAGCTGGAGACATCATTCTCACATGGCAATAACATGAATGTTTAGCAGTTCTTCACAGAGCAAAGCAGTGTGACACACATTCCTCTGCTTTCTGTCCCCAGGTGGCTCACACAATTCTCAAGGCTCATGCCAAGGTCTGGCACCTGTATAATGACAGATACCGTTCTCAGCAACAGGGAAAGGTGGGGCTGGTGCTGAACTCAGATTGGGCTGAACCCAAGACTCCAACCAACTCTGAAGACGTGAGGGCATCAGAGAGGTACCTGCAGTTCATGCTTGGCTGGTTTGCTCACCCCATATTTGTTAATGGTGATTACCCAGATATCCTGAAGGCTCAGATCCAGGAAGTAAACCAGCAGTGCTCCACAACAGTTGCACAGCTGCCTGTGTTTACAGAGGAGGAGAAATCCTGGGTGAAAGGGACTGCAGATTTTTTTGGTCTTTCCCATTACACTTCCCACCTGGTTAGTGCCGTGACTAATGGGACCTGTACACCAGGCTACGAGAGCATCGGGAACTTCTCTTTGCATGTAGATGCTTCTTGGCCAAAGACTGCCTCTTCTTGGATCCATGTGGTCCCTTGGGGATTAAGAAGGCTGCTGAATTTTGTGTCCCAGGAATATACAGGGACAAAGATCCCAATTTACATAGCAGGAAATGGTGTGCCGACAGAAGCTGTAGGGGATCTTATTAATGACACTCTGCGAGTGGATTATTTCCGCCGGTACATCAATGAGGCTCTAAAAGGTATGGATTTTTTTTTTTTTTAATTTTAAGTAATGGTAACTAGTTATTCTATCACTTCCACAGTGATTAGCTTTAAAACATCACCATTTGTGTAGGAATATGAGATCAGCTGCCTCTTGTGTATGTGATGTCGTATACTTTAGCCTACCTGGTGACCAGATATGGAACTCTCCATTCTGTTTAGATAGTGGAACAGGCCTTTCATATATGCAGACAAATATAGCCTGGAACCTAATGCCAGTCCCTCTGTGAGAACAGTGTTTGCGCACTTCAGCTCCCCTGAAGATAATTTGAGTGCAGGCAGGCTCTTACCTATAGAGATATCATCGGTCAAGACTGAATGATGTCTTTGCTGATTAAGCAGGTCTAACTGACAGCATCCTGCACCATTGCAGGTGAGAATTTTTACGGAAATAATTGTATGTCAATTATTTTGAGTCAGGTTCAAGGTATGGCTGTACATTTGCAAACTCTGTATCAATTTGACACAAAAAATAATACTTGTGACTGAAGTTCCAGACAAGTATAGAGATATAAGATTTCAAATAGAGTTTTTACTGATACTGTCTTCAGATACACAAATGAATAGCATCATAAAAACTTTATTGTATTAAATATACTGTATTAAATATGTTGGTGATCAGTATAGAGCTTTTGATCTTCTTGACCTAGTTGTCAGCACACAAAACACTATTTAGTGTTGCTGTTACACCTCAGCGGAAGTAAGGAAGATGGACTGCACATGGGAAATGAACTTTTCTGGAATGAGAGAGACAGGGCTTTATCGTAGGCAATGTGATGAAGGATGTTGGACTTGCCTCTGATGGTACTGAATATGCCGTTCTGCTAAAGTAAATTCTGTGCTTAGGGAAGCTAGACATGCACTAAATACACTTAATGTTTCAGTTTAACTATACTATGGTTGTAAAAATAAAAGAGCATCATATACCTAAATTGATTAGTTGTGCCTAAAAACTAGAACATAGGGAAGGGGATACCAGTGGCATAAATGTCCTGTACTCAAATATTTCTTTTCTGATGCATTTTTGTCACTAAGCATTTGACTAGCTCCTATTACAGTGCTGACCGCTCTTCTTGCTAGATACGTTGTTTTGGTTTTTTTTCCCCTAAAAGACTGTTCATAGATGTTTGGCTGTCACCCTGTTACTCTCAGCTGTTATGCTTGTATTGTGCTGTGCTGTGTTCAGAAAACGTTCAAGTGACTAACAGAGTCTTGTTCTGTTTCTGTGACAGCGGTAAAACTAGACACAGTTGATGTTCAGTCATACATTGCTCGATCCCTGGTTGATGGCTTTGAAGGCCCAGCAGGGTACAGCCTAAAATTTGGGCTGCATCATGTGAATTTTGAAGATAGCAACAGACCAAGGACTCCCAAGGCATCTGCTTATTTCTATTCCAGTGTTATTGAAAAGAATGGTTTCCCATCCAAAGTCTCGAACAGACTTTCTGCACCAGTGGTGTTTGACCTACCCACGCCATCAACGTTGCCAAGTTTACCAGCATCAGAAGTTCCCTCCAAGGCAAAGGTTGTCTGGCAGAAGTTTTCATCTCAAACAGAATTTGAAAGGGACATGTACTTTTATGGGACATTCCCAGAGGACTTTATGTGGGGTGTGTCTTCTTCTGCGTACCAGATAGAGGGAGGTTGGGATGCTGATGGCAAAGGACCCAGCATTTGGGATAACTTCACCCATGTACCAGGGAACATAAATAACAATGATACTGGAGATATAGCTTGTGATAGCTACAACAAGGTGGAGGAAGATATTTACCTGCTGAGAGCCTTAGGGGTAAAGAACTATCGTTTCTCTCTGGCCTGGTCTCGAATTTTCCCCAACGGAAGGAACAATTCAATAAACAGCCATGGAGTTGACTACTATAACCGTCTCATTGATGGACTAGTCGCAAACAACATCATTCCAATTGTCACCCTATACCACTGGGACCTGCCACAAGCTCTCCAGGACATCGGTGGCTGGGAGAGCAGTGCATTGATTGAACTGTTTGATAGTTTTGCAGACTTTTGTTTCCAGACTTTTGGGGACAGGGTGAAGTTCTGGCTTACATTCAACGAGCCGCAGGTCATTGCCTGGGTTGGCTATGGCACAGGGGAATTTCCACCCAATGTCAATGACCCTGGTAGTGCTCCCTACCAAGTGGCACACACCTTACTGAAAGCTCATGCCAGGGTCTACCACACATATGATGACAAATACAGAGCAAGTCAGGGAGGGGTCATTTCCCTGTGTCCCAGTTTTGACTGGGCTGAGCCGAAGACACCAAGTGACCCCAGGGACTTAGAAGCTGCAGACAGGTACTTGCAGTTTTTGGTAGGGTGGTTTACACACCCAATTTTCAAAAATGGGGACTACCCTGAGGTCATGAAATGGAAAGTTGGGAACAGGAGTGAGCTCCAGAACCTGCCGTCATCCCGCCTACCAGTTTTCACAGCTGAGGAACGTGAATACATCAAGGGCACAGCAGATGTTTTCTGCTTGAACACCTACACTTCCAAAATTGTAACCCATGCAACAACCCGTCTGAATCCCTCCTCTTATGAGTATGACCAGGAAGTTTCAACAGATATTGACAGCTCCTGGCCTTCCTCAGCTCTTGATGGCCATCGGGCTGTGGCCTGGGGGTTGAGGAGGCTGCTGAACTGGGTCAAAGAAGAGTATGGAAATCCCCCGATATATATCATCGAGAACGGGGTGGGGATAAACTCCAAATCAGATGTTGATGACAATACCAGGATACTTTACTACAAAACATACATTGATGAAGCTTTGAAAGGTACAGAAGTTTGCTTTTATTCTGTGTCGTGCGTCTCCTCACTATCTTCCTCTGATGAGTAGTTTTTAAAAGCAACTGTTACCAGTCTTTAAGTATTCTGAACACAACATAGACATAACGTTTTTTCTTTATGCTCTCCTTTGTATGGCCGTTTGTATCTTCCAGCTGTGAAGTCTCTTATGATCTTACTTGTTCTGTGCCAGCTTTATGAAGCTGGAAGTGTGCACGTGTTTGCAAGTGAATTCCTTGTGGTTCGTTTAATGTGTGATATATCACTGATGCTCTTCCATTGTTTCTGGTCTTTCAGCTTACAAGCTGGATGGTGTTAATCTGAGAGGATACAACGCTTGGTCTTTTATGGATAACTTTGAATGGCTGAATGGTTATGATCCAAGATTTGGATTGTACCAGATTGATTTTGATGATCCCAACAGGCCAAGAACCCCAAAGCGCTCTGCTGTGTACTATGCAGAAATCATCCGCAATAATGGTATCCCATTGCCAAAAGAAGATGAATTTTTATATGGAGAGTTTCCAAAGAACTTTTGGTGGAGTGTAGCAACAGCAGCATATCAGGTTAGGAAACGAAGACTGACTCTTCAAGTACCCGTGGACAGTTAATTCATTTTGGATGAGACACCTACAGCTTTTGTAATATTAGGTTTTACAGTAATTGAGGGTTACTGTAACAACTGCCTTAAATATGTCCCAAGTTCTTCCCTTTTAATGGCATGGTTATACCACAAGAAATGAGACAGCAGCATGGGTTTCACAAAAGCCAGCAAACACCAAGCAGCAGCTTGAATTGAAACAATACCTGTCCTGTGACATTGTACTTTGCTAATACTTTTATGCCTTGAGGCCCAAGAGGTCTTATAGTTTGGTACAGTAAAAACATTACTTTTTCAAGGCTTAAGCTGATAAGTCAAAATATTTTGTGGTGCCACAAAGTCTGACAGGCTGAATTCTTTGCTAGGCCAAGATGTACATTTGGGGTTTACTAATGGTTTCTCCCCTCTCTACCCCATCTTTGATTACAGATTGAGGGAGCATGGAGAGCAGATGGGAAAGGACTTAGCATTTGGGACCAATTTTCTCACACTCCCTTGAAAATCAGCAATGACGACAATGGAGATGTGGCTTGTGACAGCTACCACAAGATTGAGGAGGATGTGGAAATGCTGAAAGGCCTCAAGGTGTCTCACTACCGCTTTTCAATCTCCTGGTCCCGTGTTCTCCCAGATGGCACCACCAGATACATCAATGAAGTGGGGCTGAACTACTATGAAAGGCTCATTGATGCTCTTCTGGCAGCTAATATAATGCCTCAGGTAACTGTAAAAATAGTCTGGAAATCCATCAGAGTGTAGGAGCTGAGAATTATCCTGATGTCAAAAGATCAGATACTGACTCTCAGATTTCTCTGTTTGATTCCTGTGTTCTTATTCCTACATGGGAAATGCTCGGTCCTTACGGACTTCTCAGGCTGTTCAAGATCCCTTAAGACACCATGATGTGCAGGCCAAGTCTGACACTCAGAACATATGTGTTTAAGTCCACTCCCTCCTTCACAGAGAAATTATTTTTCATTGTATTCTGGAAGGAAACATGTTTTTTTGCATAAGTAAATGAACTGGGAATATAGTGATATGTTAGAAATTACTACCCAAAAGATCACAGTGGCCTTATTGTTGTCTATTTCCAAATACCTTGTTGCCCCTTGTGTGTTTGGAAGTGGATTCCACAAAGACCTACTGAGTGATCATCAGTCTGGAAGCAATGCTCATCTGTGGAGACCGAGGCAAGAAGGTTGTTCAGTGTTCCCATCACTAGGCAGTCTTTCTCCATTCGGCAGCTCACCCATGTTTTCTCTGCGTTTCTTTTTGCTAACAGCGTACTTGCAGAATTGGGAAGGCTTTGGCCCTTCTGATTTCCTAAAAGCCCAAGCACTGCTTTTCTATTCGTTCTTTGTTGTCTGCACTTGTTCCCACCTTTTGTATGCTTGCTTTTTTGAGTTACAGCTCATTAGGACACTCCTTACTTAGCCAAGTAGGCTTTCTATCAGCTTGGACTCTGGTAAGTTAGAATATTTGCGTTCCTTGCTGGGAGTGTTTTGGTTAATACATCCCTTGTGAAGTTAAGTTGTAGGTGTAGTATAACCGAGATGGGACAGTCCCTCCTAATGTGAGTTTACTGCAGAAATTAATGAATTTTATAAGAATTAGGTACTTTAAAGTGGTTAGGAAGTGCTTGGGAAAAGAGTAAGTTATAAAAAGCGTATTTAAAGATGGTTCTTCAGATGACCTGTCCTACTTACAGGTAGGATAAACAAGTGTAAAAGTATAGATAATTACATGTATTTTTGTTGTGTAGAACTGTTTTATTCATTTGTTCATAGTTTTGCCAAGAAGCTACTCTCTCTGTTACTGAAATGAAGAAGAAAACAGCTTTTTCCTTCATTTTGGCCGCTGCACTGACAGATGAACTCCCCAGGAGGGAAGGTGGCCAATGTTTCTGCCTTGGCAGCCGCTGAGCAGGAGGGAGAGCTCTGGCCCATGGAGGGAGGAGCATACAAGGCTGCAGCAACCTCTGTGTCCGTGTATATGCACACATGGATGGGGGCAATCTAGGAATATCTGCACAAGCATCAGACCATGCCTTAGCAAACCTGCGCCTTCACGGCATTGCTCTAGACTGGTCCAACCCAAACAGGTGTTTTATTGGACTGTAATTCATCTGAGAGTCAGTGTAGCTGCAGCAGTTCTTGACTGACTTGAGTTCTTGCTCTCACAAGGTTTTTACGTTTTTTGGTAAGAATGGAGGTAAAAGCTTCATCTTCACAGTCAGGCAGTCCCTAGAGATAGAGTCATTTCCCCTTGTCCTAAAGAAACTGAAACACTGTCAAAGAGGCATTTTGCCTGAGTGCACGAGTGATCGCTGTGGCCTCAAACACTTCATGACAGAGGGTGCTCAGATTACTGCGGATCAGTATGTGCCTGCTAGAGAACTGCAGATCAAAGCAGGGTTTGTGCTTGTAAATGAGGTGTTTTATTGTGCTTATTTCTGAAATGGAATGAATAACTGGTTGAGTCCTTTCTCTTGTCATTCTCCACAGGTAACTATGTATCACTGGGACCTCCCACAGGCGCTGCAGAACATTGGTGGGTGGGAAAATGATACTATAGTTCAGAGGTTTAAGGAATATGCTGAGCTCCTTTTCCAGAGACTGGGAGATAAAGTGAAATTTTGGATAACCCTCAATGAACCCTACAATATTGCATATTTTGGCTATGGCTTTGGGACAGCTGCTCCAGGTAAGACTGCTGAGCACAGCTTCAGAGCCCTTTCAGCACTGTTGGCACAACTCTGATTTATGCTGCTGCAGAGTAGATGCTAGGGGCTTCTGAAGGCAGAGAAAGGAAGGTAATGTGGTGTGCATAATTGGGTCTGGACTGCCTGTCTCCTCCAAGACCCATCCTAATTCTTCCACTCCTCTAACTTCACCAGTCCACTGGGACCTACCTCCAGATACACTTGCTGTATGGAGCAGACCCAGTTTCCAGAGCAGCTCTGTATAAAGCTCCAATGGCTGGAGAAGGGCCAAGCTCAGTTTAGGGTGGGAGCAGGGAAGGGAAGGGCTGCGAGCTGGCCTCAGCACTTAGCTTTCTGCTCTGCACGCTGGCGGCAGCAGCCTGGTGCCGGGGCTGGCAGAGCTGAGCCAGCCTGCCTCCCGCAGCACGGCAGGAAGGGGCGATGCGGAGTGCCCCGCAGCCTGCCCATGGCAGCTGTGTCTTCAGCTGGTCTGCTGAAGCAGGGAGCTCAGCCCATGGCTGGGCCCCAGGGCACCAGGTGCTGCATGTTTCATTTACTGGTGGGCAGCTGTTTTATTTCATTTACAGGAGGGCAGCTCTTGTTGCCCTGGGTGTTGTGTTAACCTGAGAAGAAGCAGGTGAGAAAGCTGGGAATTGCTGCTCTAGTGCCTGTGCTGTCACTGTCTCTGCAGGTGTCTCCGTTAGGCCTGGGCGAGCCCCTTACGTAGTGGGACACAACCTAATAAAGGCCCATGCAGAAGCCTGGCACCTGTACAATGAGACTTACCGTGCAAAACAAGGAGGATTAATCTCTATCATCATCAACTCTGACTGGGCAGAACCGAGGAACCCACACAACCAGGAGGACTTTGATGCTGCCAGACGATACTTGCAGGTAGGGCAGCACCCAGTCACAGCTCTCCTGGCTGCTCGTGGTTTGTTCACATTGTTGGCACTCCCTGCCTGTGTTCTGGAGATGCCCAGGTCAGCAGCTCAGATATATCAGAGAGGCATCACTGCAAGGGAATGTATCACCCTCTTCTGGTGGCTGGTCAAGTATGCAGCAGAAGAGACACAATATGACTGCAGTGCCAAAAGCTTTTTAAATCTGTTACCATCATACAGGCATTCCTGCATATCTCTGTCTGCCTGGTCGTTATAAATTCAGGTACTACATATAAAGCAGCGTATGGAGAGGAATGGTTAAATCCCTTGTTTTGATACATAATTTATACTTCTCCCTTATTTCCTGGGTTAGTTTCTTATAGGTTGGTTTGCTCATCCCATTTTCAAAAATGGCGATTATAATGAAGTGATGAAAACGAGGATTCGGGAACGCAGTCTGGCTCAGGGTCTGAGCCAGTCTCGGTAAGAGCACAGGCACATATTTGCTTTTGTTTTACTTGCTGTGCTAAAACCTGCTTTTCTGACAGCGCTGCTAAGTGGGAGGATTCTGTTGAAATGATACTGTAAAAATCTCTGTGTTGCCTCACAGGAAAACTGTTGTACGTTTTTTCTGATCCCTGTCTTTAACTCTCTTGCAAACTAAATTTACTAACATATATTTTTCTCCAAGCTTCTACGTTTGAGGTAGTAAGTTGGCAGCTTGGAGTGATATAATAAATGATCTGCATTAGATGCAGTGCTTTGCCTGACAATGATAAATGTGTTTTAATCGTTCTTAAAATGATGTACTGAACTTGGGCACTGAGAACTCATTGGTGCCTCTGAATTACATTTCTTTTGTGCCATTCCTGTTAATTACTTTTAACCCTATTGCACTATTAGTGTTCCCCTATGAATGCTTTTCCTTTTCTCTCCCTTTCTAGATGCATATAAGGAAAGCACTTTTTTTTTTTCTTCTTGCTTTAATAACAATTTGATGGGGTATATTAGGTCTGGGGCTATTCCTGGTCATCCCTCTCTGGGAAGACCCCTTGTTTTGAAATGAGAGAAGTAACAGAAGAGTTGGTGTGTGCTCAGCAGCAAAAAAGTGGGTCTCTTCAAGGTTTAAGTTATGTTTTTAAGTGCCTAAAACACCTGAATTCTTGAGCAATACTTTTCATGTTATTTCTTCTCTGGTGGTTGCTACCATTAATAAGATAGCAAAGTCAGGGTGTGTTGCTTTATGAGATAAAGTACCCAAGCATCTCAATCTGGGGAAGAAGTCCTGTCCTCAGCGTAAGACTGCAAACTCTCAAGTACCACCAAATTGCCAGGAGTGCATTTTCATCAGTGGTTGCCTAGGGACCTAATTCCCAAGAGAATTTTCTCTCTCTTCTGACTAAAAGGGAACTGAAAGCTCCCCCTTGCTCCAGGGTACCCTGGATGTCCCTGTTTCTTGCTCCGTCACCATAGCAGTGATTGCGTAGGGCTGCAAATCCCAAAGGGAGATATTCTCTGAGGAGACTTTCCTTTTGAAGGGAACCAAGCACTTTGAGATTAAATAGTAGAGCTCCCACTCCCCTGCCCCAGGTGAGTTCCCAGTTTTTTGGGGGTTTTCCCATATTCCTCCAGAAAGATCATGGTACCTTCCCTCGTGCTTGTGGTACCAGGGATACCAGCATTACCCACGGAGTGTGTTCAAAGTGTAGATCTCAGGCAGAAAGCCGAGAAAGATTTATTGTCCCCCATGTAGAAGTCAGAGTCTGAAACAATGTTGTATTAGTCTTTGCCATGAGCTACCAAGTACTGCCACGCAGAAAAGAGCTCTTCTTGAAGATCACACCTGCTACCCTGCTTCTGTGCAGTCCTTCTAAGCCATCTTAGCACAGATGCAGGGACCTCTGTGAGGTTTTGCTAACACAAGAGCTCTCTGCTGCACTTCTCCTGTGCTCTTTGCGTTTCTTCATGGCTGGGGGCCTTAGCCACATTGTTCCAGCTCCCTCCTGTGTGATCCAGCTGAAAGCAGAGTAGGTCCCCGAGTCACCAGTACAGAAGTGCCTCACATTCACCTTATTTGATTGTCTTTTTCTTAGCTATAGAGCTTGTTTGTATCCAGAATTTCTTTTCAGCACTGCCCTGATTCATGCTCATAGTCACTTTATATCTTTGCTTCATAAGCCTCTTGCCCCATACAAATATACTTATAAACAAGAACATGAAGAAAAGGGGATTGGTTATTAGTAGTTAGAGGTTGTCAAGACGTATTTTCCATTCACACATCTGTTAGCTAGTTTCCTTCATCTGTCCTTTGGGCTTTTAGACATCTCAATGTTACAGTCTGCAAACTCTGACAGTGAAGACAAACCCTGTGCAAATTCAACCTTTCTGGATCCCACAGCTGGGAAGAAACCCATGTCTACAGGGATAAAGTCACATGAGTTTTACAGATGCTCTTAGGGCAAAAAAGTTTCTGACAAGAAACACAGCAAGAGAAAACAGAACTAGTAAATCACATCCTTGTCTTTAGTTCTGTTCCTGCTCTAGAACAAGTGTTAAAGGTTCGCAGAGTCCAGTGGCTGTCAGCAGCTCTGCATTGAGGCTGTGGTTCTGCCACTAACTTACTTCTTGTTTGACTGTGAGCCATGGAGTGTTTCGTTTCCAGTCAGTGGAAGGTCCGTTCCTCTCATGGGGGACACTAGATCAGGCAACATGAATTGCATATTCTAGCAAAAGCTTAGTTTAGTTTAGCCAACAGGACTGAGGGAGGGGTAGAAACAAAAGAAGGGGAAATCCTGGTAAGAGTTGTATTTCAATGGGTTTATGCTTTTTCTCTGTTTTCTATTGCAGACTTCCAGAATTTACTGAGAGTGAAAAGCAAAGAATTAAAGGCACATATGACTACTTTGGTCTAAATCATTATACTACAGTTTTAGCATACAACTTTAACTATCATACTGGTATTCTATCATATGATGCTGATAGGTAAGATATGAATGTACATTACTGGTCAAGTGAAATGTGCACACCTGGAGCCTAGGCCAACTACGCAATATAAACTAACAGCAAATAAAGCCATGAAAAAGATACATTAAGCTGTTATAACCAATACTAGGGAAAATATCCCCAAGCAATACCTGTGATGCTGTTATTTTCCCAAAAGGCCAGCTACAGTCCTTTATGACCCGATTATAAAAGTGAATGGTTAAAACAGAACAAGGAAAATTAGAGCACCTACTAGAATGAAAGAATCAGCACTTCTGAGTTGCCCCGTTGTTTGGCATCAGCTGTAAAGAATATTTATCATATTTCCTGGCCCCGTTCTGTAGTTTGAAGTGGGAGATTATCCTGGTTTATGGAGACTACTCCATTTGCTGTTAAACAGTTGTTGGTTCCCTCCCCACACTGGGTCAACTTAAGTTTAAAGCCTAAATAGCTGAATCACTTCATGGTTAAATATATGTAAGTCAGGCTTTTTATTTAGACATTGATTTCTTTCCCAAGTTTCAAAAGGTAAACAATAGGAGCTTATAAGTTTTTCTGATGAAAATTAAGGTAGTTGTGGGACCATTCATGATGGTGAACAAAGGCTGTTTTCTGAAATGTTTTCACAGAGACTGTGCAATTAGGGTAACTTCCCTTGCCCTTTGCTGCTGCAGCGCTGCCCCTGTGGTTTGTCCCCTTAGAAGGACACTGGGCTGTCCTACATTCCTGTACGTAGGAGTAAACGCCAGTTTTGTGTGCTCAATCACTGCACTGCAGATTATAGGTTGAAAAGTAGAAAATGCTTCAAAGGACAAAGATGGGGCAGGCTTGTGAGTGGGGCACACATCACTCAGCTATAGTTGATTTAGGCAGAATATAATTTTAAAGCAAAATGCGAGATGTGTTTTCTTGAGGCTTGTGAGCACCAGTAGCTCTCTGCCTCCCCAGAGCTCTGTGCTTTTCCTGGCTTGTCACAAAGTTATCTTGGGTTCAGTTCTCTGCAGAGCTCAGTGCTGTAACTTTTCAGATGAGCAGTAACATGGTGCCAGGTACTTGGGACTGGTCTGTGATCAGTGTGTTCTCTTCTGCAGGGGTGTTGCTTCAGTAACTGACCGCAGCTGGCTGAACTCTGGTTCCTTCTGGCTAAAGGTGACACCCTTTGGTTTCCGAAAGCTCTTGAGGTGGATAAAGGAAGAGTACAACAACCCTCCTATTTTTGTGACTGAAAATGGGGTATCAGAAAGGGGAGCCATAGATTTCAACGACACTTGGAGAATACACTACTATCAGAACTACATTAATGAAGCACTGAAAGGTAAGAATGCTTATTTAAAGCTGATCAGCCAAATCTCTAGATAGCAGCAGCGTCTCCCAACAAGACTAACATGTACAAAGCAAGTTGTAAAGAGCTGAAAGACCACTGGCAATGTTTGTAAATTACACACACACGGGTTTACTCTGTGTCCGCTTCTGGGAGCCTTTGGATTTTAGCAGAAATTGGTGATTGCTAGCCAAGCCTTTTTACAGGGAAAGATGATCTAAAGGAAGAACAAACCATGGGTTTACTCATGGGTTTAGCAGAGTAGGATAATGGCAGCTTCCCTGTATAGCTGCATCTGGCAAGGGAGGGTTCCATTACTTGATGGGTTAACTCTTATGACTACCTATGTTGACATCTAGTTTGACTATTGCTGTTTTTAGAAACTGTACCTTGTTTAAAATAGACAAAACTGGTTTCAATTACAGCAGTGGTCAAGTTTGCTTCTCTGCTGTACTGGGAGCTGACTGCCAGATGTTCAGAGCGAGCTTGTTTACTTCTAGCAACGAGGGCCCCATAAGCACTTGTTTAAACACTCACTGCGTATTGATAGGTTTTCTTCTCTGTTCTTAAATCTTTGCTTATTGAACGAAAGCTTTAATTTTTGGAGCACAGAAAAGCAGTCTCCAGTGGCTGGCTGGCTGAGCTGCCCTGATCGATCATTAGCTGTAACCCAGCTGTTGAACTACCTCAAAGCAAAGTGTGAGAGAGGTAGGGAGGGGGAGATTGTGAAACCAACAAGGCTGATGAGGCAGGAACTTCGCTGCACTCAGTGTGAACTTTTGTGTAGTGTCCTGTTTGTACTATTGCTGGCCTAGTGGCAACTCCTTCTGTCACCCGACTGCTCGGCTAACCTGTTATGTCTGGTCCTGGTAACAGCTGTTGTGCTTGATGGTGTTGACTTGCGAGGCTACACTGCATGGACACTGATGGACAACTTCGAGTGGGCAGCAGGCTTTGATGAAAGGTTTGGGTTACATTACGTGAATTACACAGACCCCAACTTGTCGCGGCTCCCCAAGGCCTCTGCCAGGTATTACTCACAGATCATAAGCTGCAACGGGTTTCCAGATCCAGCAACGGGCCCACATCCCTGTCTGGAACTGGAGTCTGAAGGTAAGTGACGCAGCAGAAATCAAGCATCTGATTCTAAACCCAGATGACTTCCATATTCTGTGGTCCTAAAAGACGCTAGCATTTTCTACAATATTCTTTTTAAGGGCTTTGGTAGCAAACTGCCTGATCATCAGCCTTTGCTATGACTGAAGATATTCATGTGGAACTATGTCACTTCTGTTTGCAAAACCAGAATAACTTAAACAGATTTTGTGACAGTACCTAACTACATGCCTGACCCCAAAATATAGTTACTCCATTCAACTTTTCTCTGATTAATGTGATGATTTCAAAATCACACCCATTCAGCATTCCCACACTGCATTTTTTAAACAATTTTGCCTACTTTCTAAAGAAGCCCTCAGAAATACTTTTATCATTTGTGTTCTCTGGCCTAAGTATATTAACTGAACAGCAACCATTGTCAGTTCAGGGTGTTCATTTTTATCAGCCATGGCTGCCAGGGAATACTTGCCCCTCCTCCAGCCTCAAGAGTTCACTACAGGCCTCAGCTGTGCCTTTGCTCTGAGCTAGGATTGTGCCAATCACTGATCCCAAAGAACTACAGCTACTGCCGGAGTACTGAATAGCAGCGTTGAAAGCCCTGCAGAGGGAAGAAGCAGCAACGCACACATGTATGCAAAAACGTTCTGACAGGCCACATACTAATACTGTCTTATTGTCTTCCCATGAACAGTGACACCAACAGACACCACACCGGGACTGGCTGACAGCGTGCGCTTTTTTGGATTAGATTTAACATCACAAAATGCAGAAATAGCACTGTATGTGCTTTTTGCTCTTTCTGGAATTGGAGTACTGGGCCTGGCTCTTTTTTCCTATATATATGGAACATTATACAAAAGATCCCATAAACAATCAGCCATGGAACTTAGTAAACTGTAAAGTTTAACGTTTAAATGTGTGGAACAAACTGAAACAATCTTTCTACTTGCTAAAATGCTTTTTTTTTCTTTTTTTAAAGACAAAAGCCTATAGCATTGTATTCAATAGCACCAGAAAAAGATACCTAGTGCTTGTACTACTGCAGCTTAGTGTCTTGCCTTAGAGATAGCAAACAGTAAAATGATAGGAGGCTTAAAATATGAAGGAAAAACTTAACTGATTTTTGTTTTTTTACCAGTCATTATTGATTTGATTTCTTCAAGTCAAAACTAAAATTGCTTGTTCCACATAGTATAAGAATTCTGAACCTGAACTTTAATCTGTTCTCCTCTGTGATCTTCCCTTGGATCCTGCTGCTCTCTTCAAGTGATCTGAGAGCATTCCCATGAGGCTTGGCTGCATCTTAATGTTTCTAAGAAAAGTTAGTGCCAGTACTGGTAAATACAGCTGTAGGAGGATGTACTGTTCTATTGCAGCCACTATAACAGAGTATTTTTTTTCCATTCCTTCATTTCATATACAGTATTTTTTCAATTTTCATAAAGTATTAAAAAAATTTAAAAAATTGTCCTAGCACTACGCCTTTGTATTTGAAAAGTATGATACTTAACTGAAGCATCTTTAAATAGTCTGAAGCAGCACAAAACACCCATAATGTACAGGGCTATAAAAATAGAAATGCGCAATACTGGGTCACGGAGAGGAAGGCAACCTCTAAAATAAAAGCTTCCAAGCTCTTGTATTGCAATCCCTCTTCCCACCACCATCTCCATTTTATGTGAGAAAGAATAAAGTATTTTTCTCCCTCTGACCTCTCCTGGATGCAAAACCCTTTCATACATGTTTTACCAGATTTCAACAGGAACAACTCCTGACTAAAGTCATTTAAACTGCAACAAAAAGCTTGTTCACTGTATTTTAAACTTTAGTGTTTAAGCCTAGCTGCTTGCTTCTTTGTGATACAAGTACTTCAGAGGACTGTTACAAGAAAAGACAGTTATATTTTCTGGAAAATTATTTTATTGAGTGCTTGGGGAATTAAAAACTACAAGGTTTTGCTTGCAGTTGCAGAAGCAAGAAAAAGTTAAACATAAATTAGTTACCTGATTTGCTATTTATAGTGCTTCTGAAACCCTCATTTTAACCAGTCATTCCCTACCATGACCTTTACATTAATATGTGGCCCGTAAATTTATGTAGCAGAATATTTAATGATTAAAAAGTGCCCTCCTAATGGCAGTAGAGTATTGATTATGAAAGCTGATGGAGATTTTCAGTCTTTTTAACTCCTGGCTTCTAAGTTTCACTTATACCCTCTTGATTTTTCTGACTTACGGAACTTTATTCCATACTCCACTGCAGGAATAAGAATTAAGTAATTCAGTTGGTGTGAAATAAGCCCCACTTGTCCAGAAGCTTTAGTTGACTTAGATCAAATAAGGAGGAAAAAAAAAACCAGACAGTGATTACTGCAGTTACTCAAAACTACATTTGCTGTGTAGAATTTCCATTCCAAGTATTGTTTTCATCTTCTCCATCGTCTTGAGTCCTCAGTCTATATATTTTGCCTTCTTTTTTGAAGTCTTCCCCCCGCTTTTCTGTTACTCGTTTCCTGACTGTTTGCCTAGGGTACAAATGACAGTGAGGTTTGACAGTTTCCCCTAGTAATAACGGCATTTATTGTATTTGCTTCTCTCGTGTAAGTAAGGCATCCTTCCTTCTCTTATCCCCAGTAATAGGTTTCTTCAGCCTTCTGTTTCGCTGGGAAGCAATACCCAGCTGAAAATTTGGCATTTAGCAGACAAACTGCCAGATTCTCATTTCCCCTGGAAACCACCCGTTACTGAGGTGATACACAGCTGCTTCACGTGCAACAGCAGAGTTGCTCTCCTGGTACAGGAGATTTCTCCTTCTCCAGGCAATACAAAACCTTAACTGTCAAAATGAGACTTAGGTTGCTTGTGTTTCTTGTACAAACATACCACAACAACTTGACATCTAAGTTTCAAAATTTTTATCTTCCAAACAGTATCAGCTCAGGTGAAGCCCACATTCATAGTTACAGCTTAATTCCCTATTCATAAATGACTGCACGACAATGTTTTTTTCTATTCTGTAGTTGGAAATTGAAGCAAACAGTAAGGGGCTTGATTAATCACACGTGTAATAAAGAAGATATCCTAACCAGGGCTGCAGTGCAGTTTACCAACCTCCAGTTTATCCTTTAACTACATGGAAGGGAGGTGGCCAGAAACTGCAAGTACAGGGCAGCAGTTAAAAAAGGACAGGCATTGTTCAGTTCTCCAATATAAGATCAAAACAATTCTAGCAAGTAGTTTGAGAAATAGCTGCCTTAAACAGTTTTGGTTACCTGCTTTGCTCAATGTTGCTAGATTTTGAAGGATTTGAATGGTCTTGCTGATGAGCTGTTCTCGCAGTAGATTGTGAGGGGGGTGGACTCGTAAACAGGAAGTTGCTAATAAATCTCCAAACTGCTAAGAGGGGATAAAGTATTGTGCCCAAGAACTTCCACAGATCGCCACCTGAAGCCTGAACAACAGAAGTAGCAGGTCTTCCTGCCTGGACATGAACACAATGCAAACTTGTCAGATATTAAAGCCATACTCATTTAGACAGAGTATGTCATACGTAATTTAGAAGCAGCTCAGCAGACACGAGAAAAGAACCCCCCTTGGTCACACATTAACAAATATCTCTGCCACCATGTATCTGCCTCAGAAAAAATCCTTTTCCAAATCAGTCCTGACAAAAATTACGCTAATTTTGCAATCTTAGACACAGTAAAGACCAAAATTCAAGCCAAATATTTTAATGGCCAACTAAAAGCAGCTATACAGCAACAGTATTGCTGTTTGCAAGTAAGTGAAGAACAAACAAACCAAAAACCAACACCTACCGGTAGCAACACTACTGAAGCACTGGGTACTAACTCTAGCTCCAGTAATTTCTTTCCATAATCTTCTTTGGTAAATTCCCTTCTGGGAAACATTGTCGCCAGTGAAAAATTGCCATAAGCATTACCAACCATCTGTGAAAATATAAAGAAAACATTTTATTAACTGCTCACTTTCAAACAACTGCAAAGTTGCCAGTTGAGCATACCTTGCTTTACTGACCAAGAGATCTGTATCAAAATGACAGTGATCTTCACATGAAGAAATGCAGAATTTTTCATATCTTGTTATCTCTTACCAGTTACATGCTGCAGTTATACAAAGGCAGCTGATGGCACTGGAAAAGGCTGCTAACCAAAACCCACTTCAAATAAACAAATAGGAAAGCAGCTGATGACGATTCCGCCACGATCAACAACTAGTTGCTGCTACACCAAGTTGTAATCAGCACATAGCTGAGAAAACGAAACACTGATTTACCTCTGCAGCAAACTGCCTTGCTTCTTCCAGCCGTGCTTCAGATGGGAACTGGTTAGTAAAGGAAGATCCATCTGGAAGGCGGAACTGAATCCTGGCTATTGGACTGCAGGACACACACCATAGTCAGTCAGCATACAAACAATTACAGACAAACACTCCTGGGGCTTTAGCTTGGTTGTATTCAAACGTGGAAGGGAGGGACAGTCATCCTACTTATGGCAGTTCAGATGGTTTACAAATTTGGATCCACGGTTGATAACCACCTGCTTATATATCACGATGCATCTCCTCTGCATTTTTATCCGAGTCCAAGACCCACCAACATTCAGACAAGGATGCTTATATTAATCATACTGAGCGTAATGCATACATGAATGAAATATAGACCATACACATTTTGTGTAGCCTGCATTACTTCTGTTGTTTTTTTGAGAAATTACACTATGAGGGCATAGATGTTTAGGCTGGCTTGGCAAGTAATTCTATGCTCAGCCAGCTGAGGCCCAGCATTACTGTTTGAGCTCCAGTGCCAGCACAGGCTGTTAATCCTGTGCTGTGCCCTCTGCTCAGGGGCACTGCTAGATGCACAGTGGTCCTGTAACTCCACATAAGGCCTCCAGAAGTTAGGATACTTCTTGATACAGTAGTGTTGGGCAAAACAGGAGCGAGCTCTGACTGTATAGCTGATGTGCACAAACAAGCCTTGCTAAATTCAAGCCAATTGTGCACCCAGCCGAACAGCTGGGTCGGCACCACGCTCTCCAGCATAGCTCTGATATAACCACCTTACCTAGTTCCCTACCTAGCCCCACTACACATGGTATTCAGATCAAAGATCAGACAGAAAAAGCTCTTCTCTAACTAAAATAACACACAAGAAAAGGAGGTGAGTACCATAATAACGTCTAAAGGATGCAAGTTATCAGAGAACATAACATTCATGTAAATAGCTACGAGTAAATATCAAAAAAGAAAGCTAACTTTTTATGTCACTATTTATACACCCCAACATAGCATCAATTAATAGATTAGGATATACTATTAAATTTCTTAAAGCTTATGTAGAAGTTTTTTTAACCTCTCTTCCCAAAAATATACCCTTCTGCTTTCTCTACAACAACTCACCTGCGTTCCTTTTGAGATGCTTCTTTTCTGGCCTCTATTTCAGCCTGTTTAGCCTGAAGAGCTGCAGCTTTTGCAGCTTCTGCTTCTTCCTTCGATTTTGCAAAGCGAGCTGCTCTCTCAGCACGATCCTTTGAAAGGACCAAATACAGACCTTCATTTTTACTGTAAACTGTAGCTCAATACTCATTAAAACACAATCTGTACTGAAAACCCAACTGCACTGATATAAGTAGGCCACATGGAGGAAAGAGTAGTGCTGCAAAGCTGTATTCACTGCCAAACTGCACCATCTCTTGTCATTAGCCAAGATGACACACGCTTTTCAATGAGTCACTTCATCCAAGTAGTTAACAGATGGTCTTCCCATCAAAGTTTAACATTCCAGTGAAGAGAAAGGGAAAAATCTTATGACAAGTTACACATTGCTGCAGTTCTAAGTGTTCTAGGCCAAAACTTAGAAATGAGGGGGAATTTCAGTTGTTGCGAACTGTTTATATCCATATACGTACACCTATTATGCGCATCTACACATACAAGATTGTTACTATACAAGGCCACAGGATTCCAAAGAGAAAAAATGAAGACCTTTCAGTGTTACACCGAATGAGAAAATTTATTCTTTCAGTACACTGTTGGCCCTTGCAAGAGAGAGAAGCAGCAAGCTGTCTTCCAAATGAAAAACTTACCATTGCAATCTGTTGTCTTATACGCTCTCTAGCTGCCTTCTCTTCTGCCTTTTCTCTGTTCCTTTCCTCTAACATTCGTTTTGTCAATTCTTCTTCCTGTCGTCTTTTGTACTCCAACATTTCTTTACCAGTTTTTCTCCGTTCAATCTCTTTCTTAATTTCTTTCTGAATAAAGAACAGAGACAATAAAAATGGGACCACAAAACTGCCTTGGACAAGAGCAAGACAAGCCTGAAATATATTTGTTTAAAAAGAAATTAATCATTTATTCAAATACAGGTATCTAAATAAATATGGCAAGCAGTTTTACGTTTTTGTGCTACCTGTTCTTCTTCTTTCCTTTTCTCTTCTCGTCTTTCTTCAAGCTTTTTTGTTATTCTAAATTTAAGAACAAAGTGAAAATTCTTAAAATTGCAGTATCTGCTATTAACATTTTTTAATTTTAAAGAAACATGTACAAGCACTTACAGAAGAATGAAACATGAAAATGAACAGAAACTGTAACATGTTGCTAACACCTAGTGTAAGAGTAATGATTCACTCACATGTGGCTGTACCATCCATAAAAACATGAGGTGGTGATTCACCACCTAGTTTCCAGTTTTTAATGGTAGTTCTAACATATCCCTTCTATCATTTCCGCTCAGTAAATGAAGAATCTTACATATTCTTACTGCTGAACCAACTTGTAAGACATACAATAAGCAATACTATTCATGATCTGTGGTAATAGAAGCCCTAAACCTCAATCTGTTAACTGTTTAAACCATTTGGTTTTTCGCACATCACTTCCTAAAATGGAAAACAAATAATATATAGCACCGACATAGATGCACGTGCATCTGTCTCATTTATCCAGAAAGGTGCCTTAGAATAAGGACTGATTTAAAAAACATACTGATGTACAACACATTTTAAGTCTGGGAAGAGGCAGGCATGACCAAATAACATGAGTAGTCAGATAATACCAGAAAGTTCTTTTTGTTTGTACAGCAGCTGCTGTTTTACTTTTTTAAAAGAAAATAGTAACTACCACAGAGCTTTGCCTCTTTTTTCCTGAAAGAAATGCTCTAGGTATATGCAAATATGGTAATTTAAGATTAACGTACATTTTAAAAAGGAATTTTGGTGTCTATATTAAAATAGTGACTTTCTTATCGATCTTGTCAGTGCATTTTCTTAGCAGTTGCAAGTAAAATTATGCTTATTGTCCAACATCTTTGGAAGAAAACTGAAATGAAATGTGAAGAAGTTTTAAAAATATGCTTTAGTAGTATAAATAATACTATTTACCATGTGTTACTGGTTTTTGGTAGGTTATCGTAAACACTATCTGTCTTACAGATGCTAAAAAACAGTTTAATGCACTAAATCTTGTGATTAATTTAATGAATTGTGTACTGAACCACATGCTTCTGGTCACAAAACTTTAAAATACTTGAACAAGCATTACTCATCAGACCTCACTACTGTTCACTGACCAAATCAGAAGCAGAAGTCTCAAAATCCGATTCCTCCATCTTTTGCAACACGCCTGGACTACAGTCATCAAACAGATGAGAAGAAAAGGAGATGACATCTCTGTACAAAACCCAGGTTAGCCTTTTATTACCCTCGTTTCACGTGCTTTCAGTTCAGTGTTTTAACTCCTTCAAAACACACTGAATTAAAGTTACATCAAATAATGACAATCTTCTTAATTTTCCAGATTACCCCTTTCTTTCAGAGTACGTGAGAAATTAATTTAAAAGTTGTTTTTTGCATCAACCCTAGTATTACAAACATCCAAACAAAAATAAGACCATGTAAATGCCTGCTGGATGACAACAGAATCAGCACCAAAAATCCTGTAATTAAGCCTGTCTGATCAAAAAAATAGAACTGCATCCTGAGAAACAAATACAATACATTAGAAAGTCTACAAAAGAAGAATTACCTTTCTACTTTGAGTGCAAGATCATTCACAGGCTGAGCATCACTCACTTGCTCATCTGATGACTGAGTTGCTTCCTGGCTTGCTTGACCTGAATTTGCTCCTTCTTCAAGTGATTTACAAGAAGGTAATGCGCAAGAGAAAAGTAAAAGGTATATTTCTTACCACAGAAATATTAGTAAATGCTCATTATTAGCCACAACTGGCAGCAGCTAAGCTATCTCAAGAAGACAGGCGATTCTGCTATGTAAACTTTTTCTACTCCCCACCTCCGCCGTTTCATTTCAGGTTACTAACCCAGAGAAACCTTTTGAACTGTGTATGCTGTCTTGAGATAGGATTCAATTTTTACTGTATTATAAATCGTGTATTTCTCACACACTCCAACACAGCAGAATGACAAGTTCTGCAAGAATTATCCAGTATACTTAAGTTTTTCCTTAACAAGTCCACTCAATATACTGTCTTTTATGTAACATATAATAATTTAAGACAAGGAAAACAATTTCAAAGTAAATTAGCTAGCTTTTGTGTAAAAATATTAACCATTACCAGCAGAAGGTCTTAGTGTTTCAGACATAACAGACTCAGGAGAGTCACAAAACTCTACTGCTGTGGATTGCATGTTTTCTGGAGCACCGTCAGACTGAGATGAGGGACATGGAGCAGGTGACTGACTTGGATTTTCCAGAGGTCGCCCTTTTTCTGCATGCATCTAAGAAATGGGGGGAAAAGCAAGACTATGAAGCTTCAGATGTTTTCCTTGTGTTCAAAGGTTAAGGCTACTAAATTATTTTTGGAGAATCAGTTAGTCCTATTTAAAATATAAAATTAAAATTAACCTGTATCGCTGAGTGTGACTCAACCATACATTTAATATTTTTTCCGAATTGTAGTCTTAAACTT
This sequence comes from Chauna torquata, assembly GCA_013399475.1. NCBI lineage: Eukaryota > Metazoa > Chordata > Aves > Anseriformes > Anhimidae > Chauna > Chauna torquata. Next base: position 157,374 of record VXAL01013169.1, on the reverse strand, counting down.
GAAATCAAAGTGATAAAACTACCTATGCTTATGTTATGCTCTGTAGCATAATTTTATAGACCCACGTTATAAAACAATATTACATAACCACACACAAACTTTACTGAAAGAGTAGTTGTTATATTATTCCAGTGTAGAGTTCTTGACATACTTCATTTCTGTGTTAAAAAAAATCTAAAAAAAACCTGAAACAAGAAAAAATAGCGCAGCACTTTTGCACAGTGCTTTCAAACCTGTTCAACTTTGTGCACTGAATTTAAATTTGTTGGTTTTGTTGTTGGAGGGATATAAACCCAATAATTCATACTTCCCCAAGACGCATGCTAAGAGCCTGCCCTGAACATGTGTGCATACCCATCTCAGTCTGAGAGAGCCAGTCTCCCAGCAAGCGTTACCTGTTTGACTTTATGGATTCTGGTAACAAGCTCCTCAACAGAAACACTGCCAGCAATTACTTCCAAAGGGATTCCATTGTCTCCTATAAAGAAACTGGACGGAACGCACACTACAGGATCTGCACAGCAACAGTTAAGGGCAGCAAATGACAAAAATTTATAAAGTAACATTAAAAGGAAAAGCAGAAGTCCTTCCTACAGAATCCTCTAGCCCATATTCTATCTCCACCTGGTTACCAGTAGTAAGTGTCAGGGGAGGAAGAAAATAGAAGCTACCAAATATGCTGGAAAACATTACATACAGCTGAATAGAATTTCTTCTTTTCCTTGAAATGGTTTGAGCCAAAATATTTTTCTCCAACACACACAGATCCAACAACCAATTATGCTTTGATGTGAAAGATTTTGTTTTAGTGTGAGGTGACTTCTTATGTAGATAATACTGAATTCGTACAGTACTAAAAAGATCCACGTTAAGGTATAGAACTCCCTTTCTCAGCATCATACGGAATTCCCGAGCTATAAACAGCAACCTACTTAAGACAGGCAGGTGATCACCTAACCTCACACCTGTGTATCTGATGGAACCCAACCCACTACCTGTTCTTCCTCCTCTGTAATTCTGAACTTCAGCAATTTAGAGTTTTGCGGTTTTTTTGCTTTCTAATGCTGATCAGTAGCACCAACGGATTATTCTGTTTACATAAAGCTTTGGGTAATTTTCTATTTAGAGAATTACATAGTATTAAACTTGTTCACTTTCTCCGAGAACTGACAGTAAGCTGAATATATAGATGATATTGAACTAAACAGTTTATTGTATATTTTTGTGCAATAAGTATTTTAATAATGTTGCTTGTAAATATTTGTCTTAAGAACAGCATTAACTTGTAGAGAGCAATTATCTGTCATCGTAATGTACCATATAAATTGTTTTCAAAGGATACAAATTTGAGAAAACTGCATGCATGCTTCACTGTTTAAAAGAAAAGATGCATGTTTAGGAAGAGCAACCACTTTGCAACAACTTAATCTAAAGTTTTTCATCATAAAAATAACTGTCCTACTACCACACACAGAACTATTTAAATACTTGAGAGAACACTAAAAACAAACTTGCATTGCATCTTCTCATTAACATTTTGCTTAAGTGTTGACATGGTGACAATCCCTGGTTATCACAGTTGACTACAGAAGATTATTTATGGAAGCAGCGCTAAGCAGCAATTCAGGAAAAAGACATCTAGTCTATGGAGTGCAAATAATACAGTAAGTCTTCTAAAACATCTACAGAGCATTTCAAAATAATACAACTTTTGGAAACGTCAACGCACTTTCTGCACAGGAACTGGAGCACTTATACTAACAAAATTGAGTAATTTATCCAGGAACCTCAATGTTTCTGTACTGTGTGTTACAAAAGAGACAAACATTTTCTCTGGGGCCTTACAGACTCACCTTACTGAATTCATAAGAATTTTCAAATTCATTATGTAACTTGACAAATCAAGAATTGCCTCACAAGTACTTGCATTTTGATTCCAAGTTTTTTTACTTGGCTTTTTTTTTTGTCTCTCTTTTTCTGTTGAAAAAGGAGATCCTCAAGCATTCTTGTACTAATACTGAAATTCAGTAGGAAATATGCAATGAATATTCTGGAAGTCTGGGAATTTTGAATTTTCTCAGGCTCCAGTGGCTTCAAGAGCATTAAATTCACTTATGCTCTGGAACATTGTATTTACTCCTTCAGTTCAGGGAGAGGACTTCAAAAGCCTCATACTTTCATCATCATCAACGAAAGATTGTTTAAGAAAAAGAATTACAATAGGATTGAACCTTTTGGTGTCGATTTTAATAGCAACAAAATCGTCTGAGGCAGCCTCAGTCACCTTCTCATCTTCCCACCTTGCAGCCATCTCAGTGGATTGTTCATCCTCACCTGCAAAATACAGCACACGTGAAGCTAAACACACCACAAATGACCATCTCTGGTCTGATTTAAGCTTTGCTTCAATTGCTTGAAATCAGCTTTGAAAGAGACTCTCACGATTATCTTCAGATCAGTTGATTTTTTTTTCCTTTTTTCCACCCTATAATCTGTAGGCAACTCACTCCAGCTGAATCACTCCATGATTTTTGGCATGTGCTAACATGCCAAAAAACAAATATACCAAAAATCCTTCCAAGATAGCAAGCATGTAGCTTCCACACTCTCAGTTGTATGGTGCGCTGGTCCAAGGGAGCAGAAGGGACTGGACCGCACAGATGGAACAGGGATAAAGGAACTGGAATTGATGGCGAGTCTGGAGATCGGCTTGACTGCATCACCTCATTGCACAACTCCTGATGGGCCTCCTTTTCATGTTACAGGGAATATGTTTATGCTTTAATGTTCTGCTTTAGTATACTCTCATAACATGATCCTGTAGCACAGTCAGAGTGAACCGCTGCTTCTCCCTGCCACTAAAGCCTGACCTGCTAACATGCTAGAACTATCCACTGCTTGTCCTTCCTTATATATTTAAATACACAGTGGTATAGCAGCTGCTAATGCAGACAAAACTACACTTCTCACCCCTTGTAAACACATAATTCAGCAGACAAGGCTTCACAGTTTGATAATGTTAAAAACAAAAACAAAAGGCATCAATTTGCAGGACTATTTGTAACTTACTTTTGTATTCCAGTTCTTGACAGGAACAGTAACAGTGGGAGCGGAGGACAAGGAGTCAGGAGCACACAGACAACAACAGCAGAAGAGGAGCCACTTAAGGAAGGGAAATTGAAGAAGTGTTCTGGGGCCACAGACTCAGGACTGTTATTTTAATCAGATGAAACAATGCCAATCGTCCTTTTATCTTCCAAAGCACTGGTTTAGCAAGGATTTGGGTTAACAGAAACAAGTCAATTGGCATACAAGCATTTGTTTAATTTCTAGGACTTCCTAGCAGCTTGGAATTGACTGTACTCTTGATGAAGAGTTTGAGTCAGACATTGGCTTCCTAGTATAGAGGTCCATTATTCAACGACAACAACAAACCATTTGTTTGTATCATCCCAGTTGCTATTTCATGCAGTATTTTTTACTGGTTAAAGCTCAGGAGTTTTCTGTGCAGTTCCCTTGTGAAGCCCTGCTCTCTTAAGGCTATGACTGTCTGGCCACAATGCTGCTCGGAAAGGAAGGAAGGCAAAATATACTGACTTTGGAGAAGTGTTTTCCAAGCACATGTATCGATTTTTCACTGGAAGTACTGCAGCAAGTAAGAAAGTACTCATCTCTATTCCTATTAGTCTCTATACCCGAAGTTAATATCTAGGATATTTTATACAGGAACCTTTCACTCTCCTGTAACTGCAGCGCTTCTGACCGTGGTCAATGGATGCAGCTGTTCTGCCGAAAGTGGTTCAGCCTCCTCCCCCATTTCGAAATGCTCAGAGACAGACAGGCCTCTCCACTGCGCACACTTTTTCACAGGACATGTGCTCATCTGATTAGGCTACTAAAAATACCTAAATACTTGCCTAACATTAACTTTTCCATACAAACAGCTGCTGTAGTTGGCAAAAGAATGTTGAAAGACAAAAACAGGTCAGAGATTATGCACGGTACAATCTCAAGAGATGTGACCCAGGAATGAAAACGCTGGTAACTCACGTTTTATAAAACTGTACGTCACGAAGCACAGTTTAATGTCGTGACTACCCACAGAATGGCCAGCCACTCATAGATCTTTTTAAGAACCCTTCCTCATTTTGGGGTGAAGGTTCGTTTACCACAGTTTTGTAGTAGTAACTGTAAGCTGAAAATGAAACACGAAAAGCATCAAAAAGTCAAAAGGTTGAGCTCAAGAGGACTTGACATAATCCATAGTTCAGCTAAACACTGAGTTATTACAACTGTCTCAATTCTCTTTCCCAAGACTCTCAGATTTCTCATGTTTCTCAAACAAAAGCATCACTGTATTTCACCTAGCAGCAAGGAAAGACCTGTACACAATTCTCAGTCACACCTGCTAATCTCTTTAATCTGCTCAGGTGAATTTAGATACCTACATCGGGAAACGTACCCATCATTTCTCAAGAGATTCACATACCTGGAAGAGACCCTTTATCTTTATTTTATATGAGGAACCTATTCAAAACCGTCACAGGTTGCCAAAGGACTTTAATTCCCCTACTCCTCAGTCCTAAAATAATACAGATGAATTAAAACTTTGTACCTTGTTTAGCACACAGTCATCAGGGAAAAATGTTTCCCTTACAGAAGAAGGCAACTCTAGCTGACTTCTCACAAAACGTTCAACATTTCATAGCTACTCAGTAAGGACCGCCCATTCTGGAAGTGACAGCAAGCTGGAACACTGAGCTCTTCATCTCCTCCTCCTCCTCGCCTCATTTCACACAGGTAACTTGAAAAGTGCTTTGATACAGTTTGGATAGAAAATTCTAACAAATAACTTGTTGATTGCAAATCAGTGTTTTGTTAAAAAAAATTACCTAAAAATAAAGTTATAAGCAAAGGGAGGACTGCTTCTACAAATGTTTCTACGAAGAAACACAAACATTTTAGCTTGAAGTCTTTTCTCCACAGCCCCCCCTTCCTTTCTCACTTCTGAAAAAACACTGCTTATGAGTGGCCTGGCATTTTCCTTATGAGAACATGCCCAACTTTTGGAAACAATAATCTTAAACACCTCAGTCAGAACAGAGGAGGCATCTGAGGAAGTTTCATATAAACAAACAAAAATTAACTTCAGATGAAATAACGCAAAAATGTTAAAGAAGTCTTCTAACCCTGAAGGCTAGAAAACCATCTGCAGAACCTCCACCAACAAGATACCAGAGACACTCATGAGATGGGATCTTTAACACACTTACACAACTGTGTCATCAGAACTATGCCATGAAGGTTTAAAAACTAAACTACAAAACATTAGGACAGCTGCGAACAAAAATGTTAAAGAAAAAAACTGGTTGAACAACATGCAACTGCAGTCACAAACACCACCTCATTGTTAAGATAAATAGCTACATTATTCCTTGCTTGACTAGAAAATACTCTAGAGTCAGAAAGAATAATCCTGTTCTTCAATTCCTAGTGCTTGTTTAGAGAAATGCAGTGAACAGGAAGAGATAGACAGATGGTAGCAGAAACCAAACAAAACAAAATGAACCTAACAGACTTCCATAATTTCTGTCAAGACTGAATCTAATAGCTATCCCTCACAGTGGCCACCCTAAAGTCACAGCTGATTTAGGTTTGCCATTTCTTTTACTAATTTTTCCCCTTTATTAATGTTTTGCCCAATATGCAGACAAAGTGTACAAGACAACAAAAAAGAGCATTTCTGAAAGCACGGTTCCCTGCTGAGAAAACTGCTCTGGAATGCTCCTCCCTTACTCCTATGGGCAAGTTTGCAGCACGAAGACCCAACGCCACCATCACCGCCAAATGGAACTGTTCTCGGCTGGCTCCCTCACGGGTTAATTGCCCAAATCCTACTGCTCCTAGGGCACATCAGAATTTAGCAGCACTCAGACTCTGTCGTTCTGGAGATATGGCCTCTCTAAGCAACACTCTCCTCTTTTCAGGGCTTATAAGAACAAAAAACAAACAAACAACTTAAACCCTTACATTATTTACAATATCAAAACTAGGTTACATCCCTGCATCCATAAACTTATCACCACTCTGTATATCTACATATTCCCACATCGACCTAGTCAACATTCACATCTAGAACAGAAGGAGTTTTGTGCAGAACTTTAGTTTTGTAAAAAATACTGTAAGCAACTTACAACAATCACTTTTCAACCCTCAGTGCATATGTACTGAGTTTAAAATAGTCATAGGCACTGAATTACTACTAAACATCTTTGAGAATTTGAAACATTCACAACATCCAAGAGAAAACTTTCAACCCTGAGAAGGAGAGGGGAAGATCTGCCTGTAGGCAAGTCACAGCACATTATATTTCACAGGTGAAGGTGTCAAGTGTTGCAAAATGCCTGTCAGGAAGTTTCTTCTTGTTTACCACCTGGCTTTCCATTTAGTTTTACACACGCTGTGACCATCTCATCAGTGGCTACGAAGGCCATCTAGTAGGCTCTGTAGGTAAACACACTGAAGCATGTTTATGGAAAAATAAAAAATAAAAATAACCACAAAGGCTTTCACCACAGCACCCACCTGCCATCGTTTTACGTGGGCTTTAAAATATTGCCTTGAAGCCTGCATGCAATACCCCATCCCTTCCTGCAACACAGCACGCTGTGGGCTGAGAAGATGCCGATTTCTAGCAACACGTTCACTATCCACTAGCAAATGCTGTCTCCAAGCGCGAGGAGAGCTGCGTCAGCAAAGCAGCCTAACCGCACTTCAGCTGTTCACGCTCCCTTTGGGAGCGAGCTTCTTGCAACTAAGCGAAGCCCCGGGTCCAGTGACTCTTAAGGCAACAGCGCTAGTCACTTGCGTGAGTGTGGCTGTTTTGTCATGAGGTGTCTGAAGAACTTCACGCCACGAGCACTTCGGGCAAAGGTAAAAACACAGAAAAGAAACAACACATACATAAAAACACAAGAAGAAAGTTAAAAGAGTCGGTCTGACGTCCTCCCTTCCCTTCACCTATTCTCATTTTTCTAGAGAAGGCAATGTGAATTTAGCTTTCTTCAGTGACCGTTCAGTTACAGAATAGGGAGGACAGGAACTCGAAGGAAGAAGGATGCTGCATGCAAGCTGCTAATGAAGTTATAGCAGCAAGAACCGAAGCCGGACTTATAAAAGGAGAGGATATAGCAAAGGAAAGAGCAAAACATCCGACCTCGCTGCCCTGGAGCAGCGCATAAAGAGAGGACAGCCCGCAACAAGGGCAAGGCCACGGGGCCAGAGCACCTGCCCAGGGCCCCGTCCGGCGGGGCCGAGCAGGAGGGCCCGGCGCTGACACAGTACAAACCACCGCACGCCCGGGCGGGGCGGGGCGGGCAGCGGCGGCAAAGGCTGCGGAGCCTCAGGCAAGCACGGCCGGGACAGAGCGGCGCGGCGCCGGCTCACAGGGCCGCGCGCCCCTGGCAGCCTGGGC
>VXAL01013169.1:112097-149607 GCA_013399475.1 Chauna torquata | reverse complement strand
CTGCCGGTGGCGCGTGCCCGCCCGCCGCCGCGCGCACGCGCGCTCGGAGGCGGCAGATTCGCCCGGGCGGGCGGCGGGCGCCATGTTGGAGCCTTGGGGCCTGGCCGGGGGTGATGGAGTCGGGGGTGCGGCTGAGGGAAAACCGGCAGAAATCTTCACCAGAGGTGTCCGAGAGTAGCGAGTGTGGCGTGCACAGGCCCTCCAGGATCGTCGGCAGGAGGCGAGACTAGGCAGCCCTGCTGCGTGAGGGACCGCGACCGACGGCGCGGTGACAAGGGCGCAGCCTTAGCGGGGGCACAGGCGGCAGAGGCGGGCAGTCTGTGGTGGGCCCCGCGCAGTCACAGTAACAGCACGGTTTCGTGCAGTCACTCTGATGTTAATGCTTTGGAAAAAAATGCTGCACCTGAGTTTCTCTGAAACAGTGTTGGGACTGTGGTTGTGTACTCGGGATAACTTGCTGAGGTGGATACCGTCAAACCTTTGAGGGCCAAAACACAGACTCTCAGCCTGGAAAGCTGTTAACTTCTGGTGCAACCAGGAGTTTAGTTAGAAAAGTCACAAAAAAGATACAAAACAGTAGTGAAAAGAGGCAAATCAATGTTAACAACAATACACAAAAATTGTTTTACCTATCTCAAGATGCAGTATGTGGAGAAGGTGTCTAGTGGGTAAGTTTCGTATACACATACTGTGCTTCTGCGGGTGTCTTAAAGAGGTAACCAGCTGTTCAATACTATAGCTTTTCTGCTGAGGTGGCTTTTTTATTTTCTTGATAGTATGAAGTAGATTTAAGAGCAATGCCAAAGGTTTGATGGTATTAATGTAAACAATACAAATTTTTTTAGAGATGAACAAAAAGTCTTCTCTGTTATGTTCATGTAAAGGAAGAGGTTGGGGTATAATGTGTACAAGCATCTTAAGCGTGATGAAGAATTTGATTATGTTGCTGTACAAATTGTCATGGCATTCCCATCAGCTGTAGTTTGCATTTATCGCACCTCATTTGAAACGTTAAGTTGGGAGCTGAGTTGCACGAGAAGGATGAGTGGGGTGTTGAACACCACTGGTTTTGGAAATTACGGTTTTCAAAAATTTAAATACCACTTCAAACAAGAAAGAAATTTTGTTTAAACATAAAAGTGGAAGGGCTTACTAATGACCGGATAGGTAACTTTTGTGAGGGCATACATTCTTTACATTTGTTAAGTGTGTAAAATTTTTACATCATGAAGAACTATCTACGTTACATTCTCAAATAATTACAATTCAACAAGTATAATGCTCTAACTGTAGGGTCACTGAGTTGCTGCAGTTGGATATGCCTCTGCAGGTGTAATTAATCTGAGAGCTCCTAGAGCAGCCGTCCCTGAGAAGCAGCAAAACACTTTATACACAGGGAACATTTGTAATGGAGGACAAAGAGATCAAGCTGAGTGGGCTGCACCACCTCGGACACAGGGTGGGTACTCCAATAATCCCAGAGGAAAGAAAAACAGCACATGGATTAGGGTACCTTCCTGAGCCTTTCTTTAAAATGATTTTGAAAGGGTTCTCTCCCATCCAGCCTGCTTCCCAAATTGCTTGTAGTCGCGACATTGTGTCATGCGTGAGGTAGATTCACAGGCCGCCTCCAGAGCACTTGCTATCGCAAGTCTAAGACTCTTCAGAACATACGGAGTCAAATTTGATTGAAATTACATCTATTGCTCTTGGGAAATTTCAGCTAGTTTAAGATAAATATATAAAACAGAATTTGGCAATCAGTGTGGGAAACAATGCAAGAGAGTCATTTACATTTTAAGAGACTGGTGAATCACCACCCCCCTCTCAAAAAAAAAAACAAACCAAGAAACCGACAACAAAACAACAGTGCCGATTGATTGTACAGGAAAATATTTTTATTTAATTGCACTGCTACTTGACACTAATCAGTGGTCCATTAACGAATCAAAGTATCAGTTTAAGCAAGGTAAAAAGGCGAAGAATTTGAATAAACATGGAGACAAGCTGTGGTGTATTTCCTAGTATCTATAAATCAATGCTATAGACTTATCATACTACACTTAGTGGTGCTGTTTCTTAGAGTAACTAATTTGGAAACCATAAGAAGGGCAAGGCTGTGCTGCATACCAATCTCTCTAACTAATGTTACAATTAGTGCAAAAAAGACTTACAGAAAAGAAGCAGAATGCCAGTGTCCCCATTTCAAGTTCCAGCTGAGGTCCTCTGAAAACTGAGTATGATGTGCAATATCGCATTTGTAGTTTTTTTTTCTTGAAGTTAGCGGTCAAGTAATTTTAGGAAATTGAATAATAAGTCAATTCTGAGCTACAATAATTATTCATGACGTTTAACGTAAAAGTGGTTCAATCAATTTTCTCTAAAACTTCAGTGGCAGATCACTTAGGGTTGAAACTAGTACATGTTGCAGCCGTCTTCTAGCATTTCTTCTACTTCTGCTGCATGTGCATCTGAAAAGTTTCACTGCTGTCAGCATGGTATATCGTCAATCCTTAGTCTAATTCAGACTCTCGGTTAACTAGGCATGGGAACTGAATTAAGAGTAAACTTCACTGTTAAGCATTATACACAGCAGCACAATTTATTTTTATACTTTTTACCAGTTTTAAAAGGAAACAACTATCAGCAACATACAGATTCTCCTATATAGCTCTTTGGTTTACAGCACTGGTCTTACCTGACATTCAAATTTCTCTTCAGAAGTGCAGAAGCAGTTCATTGCAGTTGCATGCATCCCATATAATGACTAGGCTCGTGTGCTTTACCAGTAAGACTGGGGAAAAAAAAAAAAAGCAAACGCTAAAGTGTTTGTGCCCTGTACCAAATTTTAACGCTTCTTAATCATCTCTTAAGCAAGATCCGCTTTCAATCTGTCAAATTTTGACATTCAGCAAACGTTGCAAAGTAGTCAAGTAGTTACAAGCAGGATAAAAAATAAACCTTGCTTAACAAGGGGCTGCCAGACGGTCAGGTCCGAACTCCAGCCCTACAAGCTTAAACACGCAAGGCAGATGTTGAACTAAAAGGAGGCTCATACATGTTATGATAACAACATAACTGCATAATTTTAAAGTCAACCAAGAGACAACTTCATTTACACTGGACCTTGCATCTCAAATTTTCAGATGTGAGTAGTGACTTTGCTCTTAAGTTCCAGAATAAGAGAGCTTAAAGGGACTTAATTTTCAGAAGGTTTTGGAAATCAGGCCCTTTTAAGGGTTCTGGTCTATGCACAAAAATTAAGACTTCCAAAATGAAGTCACATTAACGTTGTGCACTGTTTAGTTTTATGCTTATTGACATCGCTAGCCAAAAATACTGAAACCCAAAACACTTCAAATGTGAGCAGGATCAGGACTTTGAAGAGAGGCATCAATATTGATAAAGACTGAGCTGTAGAAACACTGAAGGGATTGAAAAAAGTCCATTCTGAGCTACAATAATTATTCATGACCTTTAATGTAAAAGTGGTTTGATCAGTTTTCTCTAAAACTTCATGTAAGCGTTTTTTTGCCTCAGGGCTAAATACAGGAAACTACAGCCCGCACCACTTTTCTAGGGAAAAAGAGCCTGTCGTGGAGCTAAAATAGATCTTTCTAGCAGAAGGTAGTTGCAATATTAATTATGATGCCCTTTCAGACATCCAAACAAGCTACTACAAGATTAACTCAAAACAATAAACACGTCAAATGTGCAGTTTTAAGGCACAGGTAAGAGTGAAAACATGAGAATATAACTTTATTCTGCCTTGAGAGGGAAATGGCTTGCATTACTGGATAGGAAGAGGGTATAGAGCTGTTTGAATAATGCAGGACGACAAAACTGGTCTTACTGTGGAAGGCGTGTTGCGTATCAAAGTACTTTATTTGATTCCTCAAGCTAAACAATTCTCATGCTTCAACAAAACTAAACGCCATCTGTGTACCACTGTCCTCATCTGCATCTTGAAACGTAATGTATAGGCTTCTGTCTGCCCAGCGAGATTAGGGATGGTTGCAGGTAGAAACTGCCAGGTACTACAGAGTCTTCAATATCCAGTACACCACAATGCTAAATTCCTTTCTTTGCAGGTGTTCCACTGCTTTTCCTTTTACAGTCATCTCGTAGGTCTGTGTGTGTGAGTGAAAGAAAAGGATTTCAGATTAAAATAGGTTAAATTTGCTCAGGGCGGAGCCTCAGGTAAGATGCAGGAAGCAGATTACTGACATTTCACTTTATACCAGTCCAGTCTTCATGAAACATGAAGCGTGTGAGGCCACAGTTTGGCAGCCACGTGGAGGCTGTGGGTAGATGCTCAGGTGTGCCGTTACAATCTTCCTGAGTCCAACCACATGCCCATGGATTTCTGAGCGTTCCCAAAGGATGGGGCTTGTTTGTTTTCATAATTTTGAACGATCATTTTCAGTGTACTATCACAAGTAACATTGAACCTGCTCACAGCTCAGGCATGCATTTTATACAGTAATACTATGGTATTAATAAAAAATTAAACTCAGGAAGTAGCCTTTGGTGGCGTAGGTAATAGCTAGGTTCACTTGTGTTTTCTGGTTACTCTTCCGATGCTTTATCCTCAGCTTTAACAGTTATGACACGCTCCCAGCCAACTGAAATGTATTAAATCACTGCAATATAGTTTGAGTCCCCACTTAATCCCTTTTCCCATTATTTACTTTAAAAATGGCTTCAACATGGAATGACAGGAAGCTCAGATACACTAGTTCTAGACCAGCTGAGAACACTTGAGAAAGCTAGTTTTACATACAGTGCCTATTTCAAGCCATAAAGTATGTTTATTTGCTTTGTAGAATGTGATCCAAATCTGTGGAATAAATAGTTCCCAGGTTTTTGTACACAGTCCCTAGACTTGTGTGTTTTAAGGAACCAAAAGTGCAAAAGCCAGGAAAGTACACCTGGTCTTGGTTAGGCAAGTTTGAAAATCAGAAATGTCTGATGAACCCCGTTCAGTTACTAGCGGCAGTATGAAATGGCACAAAATCTGGAATGAACAAAAGACTGTAAAGCTGAAGCATTTTAATTCTGTGCACATTTTAGACATCAGAGGCCCTTGATACTTCCGAAGTCCTGTTAATTATAATCAATGAGGCACACATCAGCATATCCAGATCAAAAAACGTAACGGCCCCTGCTTAACAGAAAAGAAAACATGCTCAGAAAGGGCAGCCTGTCTGTAGAAATAGTAGGTAAGAATCATATTCAGGATTAGAATACAACTTACTTACTAAATGCTTTTTTTTTTTTCTTCTTGTGGAGTAACTTTCACTCAAGTTTGCAACATATTTGTTAATATTGGCTGTGACTTGTTCCTAATCAGCATGTTCCTCTCCTCTTGTTTGGATTGCTCGTGCTTACCTCTCTCCTCTTTACATTTTCTTCTCTTTGGTTATTATGGGGAAAGTTTATTAAATGAAGCAAGTCATGCTGCATCCTTTGGAAATGGATAGATTATGTTGTACTTACTGCTGTTCTTAGGTCATTCAGAATAGATGGAGACTCTCAGTTATTCACTCTTCTTCTAAATCTATGAAAAATTTTATCCTGGAATTTTTTTAGCCACAGGAGGCAGCTGCTTTTCTGGGTTACGACCCCTGTCATTACAGACATTTAATTTGTTAACTAATTTTACAGGATTAAAACCATAATCTTGAGCTAGTGCTGGAAATTGGCAAGAAGCAGTGATGTAGCTTGTGCAGTGGTCACGTTACCATCTCTGTGCTGTTCAGAGGAGTGGAATACTACATTCTGCACAACCTGGGGTTTATGTTGTCTTTGGGTGCGGTGAACTACAGCAATCCTACCCAGGAGGCAGAAATACAGCCTCAGGTGGGATTCTTCATTCAAGTAGCAGCAAATGAACTTGAATGCCAAGAAGCATCCATCCTTTTAGCAAAATGGACTTAGCAAAGTGGATCTACTTATCTGCTGATAAGCAGATCTGTCTTTTGGCTAGGGGCCTGAAGTTGAACATTTTCCCTCTGCTTTAGGAGAGCACCCCAGTGTAAGTTTACCTTTAGTCATGTAAATAGCTGTCACTACAGCATTTTGCAGAACCACGTCCCATATGCCTAGTTCATTAGGCTACATCATTCCCAGACAGATCAATTTTCTTCCGCATATTTTGAATTAATCACATGAATGATTTAAAAATTGAACATGCATAGGACTGTTCTTGCCACTTCACATGTTTATGTTTGGTTGTTCAGTGGTAGAATTTTCTAAACAAGGTGAAAATTAATGCTGGTTTAGGCACTTAAGTTCTTTACCTTCCCTCTGTAAAATCTATTTTTAAACACAACATTTACCTCGAGTTTCCACTGACAGCAGTTACAAATGCATGTTTTACAAGCTACAGCCTTAAGGGAAGGGAACAAGTTGTTACTTGTGTATACAGCAAGTCAGTGCCTGTGCTAAAAATAAAAAAGCAGGAGCAACCCCTTATGGTCTCTGATCAATTTCTTTCTATCTTTCCTTATGTAAGGGAAACATTTAAAAAATGAAGAGAAAAGCATTAATAGATGCTTTAAGGAGAGGAACAGAGGTAGTGGTTCTTTGAGAAATTCTAGTATTTGTTATTTTCAAGTTACTTTCTCACCTTCAAAGGGATCTAAACCATCAATGTGTTCACCCAGGTTTCAGAAGACTGCTAGAAGTTTAAACAAGTGCACTGAAAAGGTTTGTGTTTGTAAACATTTATTTTCTTGAACTGAAAAAAGGCTTGCATCAGCACACATTGTACAGCCTTGCAAATTACACAAATTGAAAAAAATGTTTCATTTTTCTGTGCAATTAATCTTTAATGTCCAGTGAGCATCTGCAAATGATGAAAACTTAAACCATTAAAAAGGTTTCCAGCACTTATCAAACACAATTATCTTAGCGTGAAAAGGAAGAGAAAGAGATTCATACTGGTGGGAACACAATTAAAGTGCAAACATTTTGTCACTTGGGAAGATACATTTTAGTTTCTTCACCTTTTTGCTAAAAAATATTTAAAATGTGATTCAGTGAACATTCTTTGTACTCTAGTCATATTCCCCTTTAAATATGTATTAAACTTGTTGGACCAGAAGCAAATCCTTCAAGGGTACAACCACCTTATAATTTCTTTTGACATTGCTTGAATGAATCTCAAAAGAAAACAACCATCTAAGGAGTTAGCTAGTTACTAAAATTATATATTTTTTCTTTAAAAAACAAAGAAAAAAATGCAAGGGAAAAGAAACAGGTTAATTTGAAGATTTGGGGTAGTTTGCCAGGAAATGAGTGTAATTCATGGAAAATGGTTCTCTTTTCCCCTCCACCAATCCTAGATTCCTGCTTTGGAATGGACAGCTGTGTGCTGGCTGTGAAAAGGGATTATAAAATACAAATCTGAATGTGGGGTTTTATGAATGTTTGCTGTACAATAGAACTTTGGATCTGATACAAGAATTCAAAAATATAAAACAAAACTATTATAAAAGTAGGGGGCATTTCAACGGCATTCTTTACAGAAAGCTGCCTGTCTCAAAGATGATTCCTTGCTATTGTCTGGGATTAACTCTTTTTTTTTTCTTCATCTCGCTGGATCACTGGGTTATTCTTCAATGGTTAATGTCACATGACAAAACATCCCAGGAGTCTCTATGAGGAGAACAGAAACCCCATAACATCAAGCCAATCAAGGAGAGGAGGACATGGAAGTAGTAAAGGCTGAGCGTCCACCGATGTAACTGCTACTGAGAACTAGCCCTTTCCAGAATATGAAAATCGTAGTGCTTCTTGCTTGTTCTCAGCCTGAACTTGTTAACTGAGGTACTACTTTGTTTCTTCAATGCATTCTGAGCAGCTGACATTGTAGGGAACGTAGCTAGAACCGTGTAAGTGGAGGCCAAGTCACTAGGTTTGGATGGCTCAGTGTTCACGTTACTATCTCCACTGCCACAGTAACGACGATGGTGCTGCTGCTGCGTTTGTAGACACTGCGAATCCCTTAGCCACCGAATCTTGGCACCAACTTTTAAAAGTTCTCCAAACAGTTTTTCTGCTTCCATACGAGTTATGCCTTCTGGCAGTTCAGTTATTTCTAGAACTTTTCCCACAACTGAAAAGATTAAACAACAAGAAAAAGATTAAATCACAATTGGTTGTTGTACTTAAAGATACACCAAACAGCAGAAAGTGAGTTATTTCATCCTTGTACCTCCAGTTGGCTGATATCACACTGATACACAGGCATTCCCGTGTATTATGCATCTAGAGAGCATTTTGCTTTGACATCTAGCACTGCTTACAGCTACAAGCGTACAAATAAAAGCTGAGAATATGAAGAGGCCCCTCTGAAGAGTGGGGTGGGGAATCAACACTGAATTTTGCAGTAGGTTTGAAAACTCACTATACCATCCGACTCGCTTCGCCTGTTACCTCTTCACACATCACTGTGCTAAAAGACTAGTCTGTCCTCGCTCAAAATCTCCAGTAAATGGTTAGGAAAAACTGATTTACCTGTAATTTTCTGCAAAGAGTTGACGGTAGGTAATACTTGCAAGAAAAAGTAGCTCCAGTAAAGACACGAAAATAGATGACAGCTTTTTTTTTTTTTAACCATCTTTACCAACTCCAGCGAGCTAGTCTGCAGATCTCCTAGTACGTCCCCAAAATTCATGGGTTTATTTACATTAGAAGGAAAAAGACAACAAGCACAGACTTTTGTAGTTTATGTATGATTTCACATTTCACACAAGTAAAAGGAAGCAGGGGTATGCATGTTTACTATAACATTGTATGAGAGAAGGGTTTGGGGACTGACTTGCATCCAGTAACCTGACAAACTTGCTTTGCCTTTTAGTACTCTCCAGTCCTGTTCTTCTCTCATCTTTTCTCCAGCCTTCAAAACTACACTTTTCTCATTCCTCCTTCTTTCATTTCTTTCCTCTCTCTCCTAATCAAGCCTTCTTCCTGTCCATCCTTATGCTTCCAGGGCTTGCCATATCCATTTCTGGCCCTTTTCTCACCTGTGCTTTTCCTGTTACATTCCTAGCCAGTCACCATAGTTCATTCTGTTGGGAGGACTGTGTCAATCAGCAATTCTATACCTGGTTCTCCTGCACCAAGATCTGCTGAGGCAGCCTTCTTTGCTGGTTTCTTTCCCCTGTTTCCGTGTCTGTTTCCAGGCTGACACTAGAGAGATGGATATAAATGTACTTTAATTACGGCGCATCAGTATCTTAACATTTCTAGGTTAGCTCAGTGAAAAATGGTGCAGAGGAGTGTCTGAAAACCTGCCCTACACATACAGAAGAGAATTTCATGTCCAGTTTTAGTCATGGAATTTAGTCATGACCTGCAGCCAAGGTGCGTTCAATCCTTGGCTTCNAGGCAGGGGGTCTGTGTCTGTCCCAAAAATTAAATAGATGGCAAAACATTTGAGCTTTGCCAACACAATATTTTGGTTTTCTTGTAAGAAACAAAACCACTCTTTATTTAGTAATACCCATATATATTTTCTATTTTTTTTCTTTAATTGTTACTCAAATGAAAGAAAATCCTTTCAAGCAAACGCTCTCTCTGATTTTTGGAACTGCTGGCAAACTGCTTCCAAAAGAATCCATATTCTACACTGTGCCTTGTATCTTCTTTTGTAGGTTGCAAGTTCAGTGCAAAAGAAAAGCTAAATTTCAGAACAATGCTTCTCACTAGTTTTACAACAAGAGCAATGGGAAGCATTAACGCAGAACGAAACAGTTACTGGAAAGCAAGCACTTTCCAATCAATTACTTTTCTGATACAATAATATACTCCCCTATTCATGGGGATTGTAATTGTAATCCTGAATTGCTTTCCTCCACGTTGCCAGGAGGGCATTCTCTTTAATACCTGTTGGCTTGCTACTTGTCCACGTAATAAAGATGGTGGATTGTACTGCAGGGGCTGGCCGAGCAATGGGTATCTGGCATCTCCTTAAAGAGAAAGGTAATTAGAAGGGGTTTTTTTTCCTCTGTAATATAAAAACTCTAAATGCTTATACAGAAGAGAAAGCAGAAAGACTACGCACAGAGCAGCGTATTTGGCTAAGCTAAGAAAATAAGATTTGGCATGATTAAATAAGTGTATGTATGCAAGTCACACTGATCACAAGGTGAAAAGGTACAAGCTTAAGACTTTCTTGCATTTAAGAGTTACACTGAAAAACGCACTACTTTTTTTTCCCCACTGCAGTCTTATCTAAATCCTGTCGTATCAAAATGAGCTTAATAAGGCTCCTCTCAGTGTACTGATTTAACCATTTCCATGGTTATATCCCTGATGAGTGCCAGGTACCTCTTCATATTTCCATTTGCTCCAAGGATCCACAAGACCACTGAACAGAAATTTTTAATAATCACAGAAGATTAAAACAGTTGAGAGGCATACTTTACAACAGGTGATCTGGAATTTTTACAAGAATGGAATACAAAGCAATGAGGTAAAGATCGTGCAGAAGATAAGAAAGACAAAAGACAAAAGGTTTTCTCTATCAGTAAGGAAGACATAACAGAATTTTCTGTAAGTTTTGCTTTACTTTAATGTAATTTTTCTATAAAATAAGACCCACTGATTTTAAGTTTGGCAACTATAGATGTCCAAACATAATGGACATCTTTGATCACTGACACAGGATTTTTTTTATCATTTGTTTTCAAACTATCACATCTCAGTGAAAATTCCATGTTTTCTGTTTTTCTGATAACATGAATGAAATTATTCTACAAGAAAGTTTTTCTGCTATCATGCTAGTTTTTCTGAAAGGAATGAAGAATTCACACTTAAGCAGTGGTTTGATTCAGTGCATCATAAACGAGTTTGGCAGAACATTCATCTTAACATGACATTTCTATATCCTTTTCCCCAAAAGATAACATTGTACCCATCCAACGTATTAAGATCAGCTAGTCCCACACGATTTATCTTTGTGGCTCTAAAATTGTATCTTTTATGAATGTATGTAGAGTTCTTGATTTATGGCTAAAACTTGAAACTAAATTATATCAAACATTTTATTTTCAGTGCCAAAGTGGGCAGTTTCTCGTGAGAAAGCTAGTGGGTTATAGAAGCTCTCACAACACAAAAGATCAAGGCTTTTGAGAATATGGAGGATGACATCAGTGCAGAGAGAAGGTCAGATTTTATATGATGCAAGAGTGGATAATTTTGACGATCTTGCTTCAACAGCATTACTACTAGAATGAGCCATAGTTTGTCAGAAAATCCTTATATTATTAATTATACACTAGACACATTAATATATTAATTTTTAATTAAAAAAACATATACACATTTTAGTTAATATACCTTGTCCAGGGACGAAAGGTCTAGAAAACTGGGGCACAATAGAAAGAGGTGTTAACGTGGGACGGATGTTCTTCATGTTTGATAGCTGAGCTGGTGCTGGTGATTGGGCCGGTGAGG
This sequence comes from Chauna torquata, assembly GCA_013399475.1. NCBI lineage: Eukaryota > Metazoa > Chordata > Aves > Anseriformes > Anhimidae > Chauna > Chauna torquata. Next base: position 138,141 of record VXAL01013169.1, on the reverse strand, counting down.
TGACAGGACTACCTAGTTGAGGACTATGCTGCAACTGGATAAACAAGTTAGTGTTTTAAAAAGTATCTAGTTCAGCAAGCTAAATGACATCCACAGCATTCAAACACTGAAGCAAAATTAAAATGGCTATATAAAGTACTATCAGAACAGATTTTTGTTCTCAAAAAGAACTTTTGGAAAAAACATGCAAAGATGCAATTTATGCAAATAAAGCATGCTGGAAAACAAAACAAAAAACTCATACCTGTGCAGCACTGTCTAAAGTGCTAAGTTCTGTGGACTTCTGCCCCCTTTGATGATCACAGTAATATTTATTCTGCTTCCACTGCGGAGGTGAATGGTTCCGAGGCTGAGGATTGTTAGGTATATTTAGCTGCATCATTACTACTCCTCCACCTGGTGGTGCTGCTACCGCTATGAGACAAGAAATTGGTAGGATACAGTTAGTTCATCATGTATTTCAACTGTCATTTTAGAAGACAAGAATTTTAAAAAAAAAGGGAAAAAACAAAATGGACATCTTGCTAAATAAGCTGTTGAATTATAGAAAACTAGGACAATATCTTCTGTACAATTATATTTCCACCAGCAGATAAATCTGCACTAGATTAATTTAAGAGAAGGCTTCCCAGAACTATAAAAGATAAATGGAACCACTGAAACTCATTATTGAAAGAAATTCTATTTAACAGTAGTTGAAATTATTCAACATATACTGTAGTTACTGTAATGTGTTGAAGAACATGTCCTATCAAGAGAAATATGCAGCATTTAAAAATAGAAGTTACCTAGTTAGTTTACACACAGCAAACTGTTTTCTGATACGATGCCACACATCAGAAAGACCTGGAATCAGTCTTTAGTCCAAGGCAAAACCACCTTCATTTACACATTTTGTAGCTGATTTTTACCAATGTAGGATTGCAGTCTCTCCCCAGAAAAACAAGTTGATCCCCACATCCTGTACTACTTTGCTACTGTTGTAGCTCAGAAATTCCAGTTAGGGGAGAACGGGCAAACAGCCGGTGCTGTTCCATATGGTTTCGCGTAAGGAGTTGTGACGAGAAGTTGCCTGAGAGAGAAGTTGTCCTCCGTCTGTTGCCCTGTCCCAGGTAATTCATATAATGTCCTGTTTACTTGAAAATGGTTGTTTGCAATTTTCTTCTCTCCTCTACCCACTGTTTACATAATTTCTCAGAAACTATGACTAAAATATGTGATTTAAACATCATTTACTCATCCACCTTTAAAGAGGGAGTCTACAATCTTCTCAATTCACTACCTACATCATAGCATCCGTTAGGAACAGTAAGTCACATACGGATTATAAAATGCATTCCTCTTGTATTTTTTTTTTTTAAATGGGCTATTGTTTTCACTACCCCTGCAGTCCAAAAATAATCTGACTCCTTCAAAATGCAAACCAAACAATGTAGAATTAGAAACTCAATATTAAAACTATATTAGCTTTTCTAAACTGTATTCTGAAATATTCACTATATTGATTTTCATCAAAATAAAGTGATAACAGCAATACTTTCACATCTATACTTTCTTTCCAATCTTTTTAATGGCAAAAAAGTTCTAGCCATATATTACAGACTGAAACGTAATCATCAGATTACTTCGCCAACTTTAGTGGAGGATATAAATTTGAGTGTCCCTGCTCTGTCCCTCTAAGAACCACATTGCGAATAATTCCATTTTGCTGCAGGGTGAAATAAAATATACATCTGCTTATGGATATCTGCTACATAATCAGAGTAACACGTACCACAACAGTTTCCAAGTGGCAAAGCCATAAACTTATGTAATCCCTACACAAGCCTGAGGTATACCAGGCAAACATCTATATACACACTACCTTTTACACAAGAAAATTGGTTTAATTTTATTATTTATGCATATATTTATAAATATTATAAACGCCGTATTTACATCTTACTGTTTCATATTACAATATTTCATAGTATTCCACAGCACTTGGCATACAACTCTTGTCTTATCTCCGTTCTATGAGGTAAGAACACCCAACAAAAACACGCTTGTATTTCAAAATCATCTACAGCCCCGTTTCTAAAAAAAGTGTCGCAATCCGAAAATTCTATTTAAACTACAAAAAAAGCTCCGCAGATCCCCAGAACATTGGTTCTTTCTACTTCTACTAGTTCCACAGCATTTCAGTTAGAGAAAATAAATGGAACGAAACAACCGTGCTTGAAATGAAGTGTCAGAGAAGGCATAAGTCTGTTTGCAGATACTTCAGTTATCAAAACGCATGAGAAGAGAAACCAGAAGAAATCCTTGAACGGCTCCCAGATTTGGAGTCTGGTCCTCAACAAATTTTTCAAAAGAAGAGAAACACCACTCAGCTGCTTGTCTGCGTATGTTCTCATTGTCCTTACCTCAATCACCTTGAGGTACCATTCTCAGTAGCACCGTTGCTGAAGCGCATGCTTTTCTTTGTCCTCTCAAGTATTTGTTCTCTGTCATAGAAGGCTTCCCCCTTCCCCAAACTTGTTTAAATCACAGTTTAACAGGTTTGAACCAGGCCTTCAAAACTGTGTAAAACCAGAACTACCAAGATAAGATAGAACAAACTAGTGCTAAACCTATTTTGGACATCCTGAAATGACAGTCTTCAAGGACTACATCCAAACAAACCTGAAGTAAAATGGAAACAAAACTAAAACTGCCTGTGAACTACAATCCTCTGCTAATCCAGCTATCTTGCCACTTAACTGCATGTTACCTGATTACTAATAAACAGGTAATCTAAAAATAAATCTAAAAATATCTTAAAAGATAAAAGTTCATACGAAACATCACATCTATAGTGGAATCTAGGTCATTGACCTCGTTGTTTAACCTATTGCTTGCAAAATACTGAGATAGCAGTATTTGAGATTACGCCTTTTTTGCCAACCAAACCTCTCGCATCAAATTCCCTACCCTAAAATAAGGACAGTACCACTCACTATGACAGATCTATATCCTCTGGTTTGGAGGCTAACCCCAATGCCCTTAATTTCCTGACCAGTCCAATTTTTATAATTGTGGTTGGAAATTCAGAAGTTTTGTTTCAATATTAATATTTATAAACATTTCGTGGATATGACAAGCTCTATGTCACTTGTTTTCACACCCCACTGAGGCTGCTATTTATACACCTTTTAAAAACTACCTAAATATTTTATAAATTGAAACATTCCAAACCTGATTTAAGTGCTTCTGCTAAGTGACATTCTTCTCTGTTGAAGAAGGTTGCCTCCAAGCTGCCCACGTGAGGTTGGCTATTGTTTCATTTAGGTTCAAAGTTGTCATTTTTAAAGTTACAATGATAGTAACTTAGATGAAGAATTAAGAAAAAAGTATTTAGAGAGATGACACAAGTCACAATTGTTCTAGCAGGCAGCCATGAAATCGATCTGATAATTTACAACAGATTTCCAGACAGAATGGCTTAGATGAAAATCCCAATAAGGTATACCTTTTATTGGCTGCATGATGGAAAGACCAGTGGGTGAACTTTTACAGGATGAGGGTGGAGACACTATGCTGTAGTGCACAATGGAAGCAGCCTGTTGCGGCTTTGACTTTGATGAAGGTGGCAATAATGTAGGAGGTGATGGCTTCTGACTTGAATGGTTGCTATAAACTATGAAAGTAAAAGCAGTAAATAAGGCTACCAGAAAGAACAAACATGAAAACAGAACACCCCACACAACTTACGAGTATTTCATCTCCCCTTTCAACAGTTCAAAAAGCTACCTCTCCCTCTCTATCCAAACCCAGAATGCTTACAGCTTTTAGCCTTTTCTCAGAAACGCTTTAAATAAATAAATAAATAAATAATAAAAAAAATCAGACCCATGTAGCTATTCAGGAAAAGATAAAAGTAATTTGGCTGAGAACGCATTGTTCCATGTCTGTCTCAACTCAAAAGCAGATATGCAAGGCATTATGATGTACATTACTGAATTCTAAAAGTAATTTGAGAGCTTTCAATGATAAACAAATTAAGATGTGAAGTTAACCTGCCTCCACTATAACTTCAAACATAGAATACAGAAGAAAATACTAAATTCTAAATCAAACCGTTATGCAATCACCCAGCATAATAACAGAAACTTTAAGTCTTTCAAAAAACACTTTAATCCCCCAACCTGCACATTGCTGTCCTTGAAGCTGCTGTGAGTTACATGGTGATGATGTTCTAGGAAACTGTATCTGCTCTGATCCAGGAGGCTGCAAATATCCTACTGATGAACTGTAATAGTAATTAAAAAACAAAACAAAACAAAACACATGATTATCAGAAGTTTATGTTACATATTTATTTAATTGTAACCACCACATTTGCTGCCTGCACATACTGCAAGTTACTGAGATTCTGCTGACTTCAATCAGTAATATTGCCACCCACCCTGCCCAGGAATCTGCTTCTTCAGAAGTTTCACATCTCTTCCTTGGCCATAACTTATGGCCTGCATATATCAAAAAAAACAGTACTAATTTACTTATTTCGATACACTACCTTTGTGTAAATAGAACTATGTTGATATAAAGATATATAGAATAACAAAAAATGGCAGTTTGTTGTCTTGTTCAATTAACCATAATTAGGTCTCAGTTAAATGGCCACCACAGAACCTGCCGCAAGAATTTCAGATGTTGTCTTCTCATCCGGAGGCTGGCCCCGTGCAGCCAAGTCAGCTTATTCAACATACAGAATGAGCGTACTCAGCCGCTTCCGTGCAGAGTAACGCAGCTTAGAGACGACTACAGGAGTTGCCTTACTGTGGCTTTACCAAATAGGAGACTGGGGAAAAGGAAAAACACCTGGTCATGGAAGATGACTCAAGGAAATAAACAGCCTTTCATTTGTTTGTAATACGTATGAAAAGAATAATTGTAAAAGTTTATTTATGCCAGATACTTTTCAGGGCATTCAAGGCAAAAACGGGTAAGTAACAGACATAGCCCAATCCTATTGTAACGCTAACTGATCATTCTGCCAGAGACAGAACATCAAGTTGGCGGACTACAAACAGAATGGTGTCTATGGAATCTGGTACTTCATGTCAGTGCTAACAGACAAAGTAAACATTATGAGGGAGTGAGAAATAAGTTTTTGTAACTTCAAACTATGGAAAAAAGGAGGTGTAATCCTGTTGGGCCTCCTCCGGGAATCCATCTTCACCTATGACTTTGCAAGAAATTTTTTCCATCCTTTGTCCCAAAGGTCAAGTATATGATTTTAATTTAAAAATGATCTTCAGTATATGTGATGACACAAATACTGAAGTGTCTGCACTCACAAATGGACGAAGCAAGCTTCCTTCTGTTGCTGCTTGTATAAAAGCTGCAAGCAAAGTATTTTAAAACAACCCATGTTAACAAGCATTAATCCTAATGAATTCTTTTAGGCATCTGCTTATCTGTTCTCTCACAAACACTCAAATCGTGTAGGACACACAGAGGTTTAGGCAGGGAGGCCTGTACATGTAGACTAACTTGCTCTTAGCAAGGTAGGTTAAAAAAAAAAAGTTATTTATCAAACAAACAAAACAACTAAAAAGGAGCATGCAAAGAAGTTTCTATACTCATTTCATAGCCAGCTTTGTGCCAACAGGCTTCAATAGCTATTTGGACAAAGGAAGCTAAGCTCCTTCCAGACAAAGCTCCAAAGAAAAGGAAGAGAGTAAGTCTGTTTCAAGGATTCAAATCTCTTTCCTCTATTCCCTGTTAAAGTAGTATCTTTGACAAAACCAGTGAATAAAGATAGTCATCTTAAACGTTACTGCAAAAAGGAATTGCTACTGTACACACCGGTGTTTCATGTGTAAGAAAAGGAATACTGAAATCTAAGATTAGAAGTGTAATAAAAGATTGCTGAAAGTGATACGGAAACAGTGTTTTCCCAGTCAAACTAGTATGTCCCAATTAAAGCAGTACTGGTCGTTTCAGTTTATTGCGTAAGAGAAAAAATAGCTAATAAAGCGTTTGTAAGTCTGCCTTTAAAATACATTTTAATACATGCAATCATATAGCAGATTCTGTCAGTTTCTACAAGGCAATTAAAGCTGGTTGCTGAGAAATCAAATAACCAAGTTAAACTTACCTTAAATTATTCTGTTGACCTGATGGAATGACACTGTAGTAAACTGGCATTCCTGTTGTGGGCAATCCTTGATTTGACTGACTGGGAATTATTACAGGCTGTTGATATGTCTGCTGGGGCACTGCCTGGGAACCTGGAGGCACCGAAACCTAAAATTGAGAACACATTAAGACTTGCTTGTGCAGACAATGTTTCCTTCTGCCTCTTGACCACCACCTAGTTTTCTCCCCTTTTTCTTTTTTTCTTTAAAGATTTTGGGGCGGGGAACAACAGAAAAAAAAACCACCACAAAAAAATCTACTGGAGTTCTTTAAATCTAGAACACTAGTGATAATATTAGTTGAAATAATACTACTTTATAAAAAAAGTTTTACCTTCTTCCCTAAAAATTGAAATGTTGGTTCCAAAGGACTCCATAAATTAACAAAAAAGAACTTCTCTCTACACAGAAAAGGAGTGTAGTGGGTGGAAATCTTAGAAGCTTTTTCTTCCCTATCCTCTGAACCACAATTAATGCAGCACTTAGTACTAAAACTTGTGCACTTGTGATAAGTCTGCTTCATACTTCAATTGTCTTTTATTATTTGTTTTTCTAATTTCTCTCCCCCACCTCACCTTTGAAATGTACTTACAGCTTTCTCCCATTTACAAAGCAATGCACTTAAAAAAAAAAAAAAGATCACTCAGAAGTACAGAAGTGTGACTGGAAAGCTACGAGTAAATTACCCACCTGATAAGATGGCACTGAAGGATATGGAACAATCACACCTTGAATTTGATTCCCAACATTGTTGTGTTGGCCACTGACTAGATTTTGATTCTGAGACTGCTGAACTCCAACTAAACCCTGGTAGTTTTGCTGCTGGTTAGGCAAAACTTGGTAACCTGAAATTATACATTTAAATGTTATTTTGAAATAGTTCTATCTGAACACATTTTATATACAGCTGCCTGCATGAAAAGGTACGTGTGGCATTTTCCAATGGCTTTTTACATCTGGCAACTTCATAAGAGTTGAACTTACCATGCATATAAAAAGAAGGAAACATTAAAAATCAACAAATTTTGTTCATTTGGATCCATCTGGCCCCATCATTAAATACTATATATGCTACCTGCAATGCTGCTCTCTCACGCTTGCAATATTTATTTACACTCCAGTGAGTTACATGCATTAACACCTTGATTTGATTGGTGAAAGCTTAAAGCATTTGAACAAAGCATGCTAGATAATGTCAAAAACAATTAATTGTCTATTATTATAAACAAGGCTGTTCGAGGTACTTCACATTTGAAATTCTGGTTATGACGAATTCTGCTAGTATCTCAGGAGCCCCAGGGATGAAAGTATCTCAGCTGTGATTCATGGCTGAAGCACACTGTGCAAGGCACATGTGCAAGTCCTTTTAAAAAGGGCAATTTTAAACTGAAATCCAGAATGCTGAAAACAGCTAGGAACTGAGACAAATCTTCCAGGTAAAATTCATGTTCATATACAGTGGAAGACATTTTATAATTAGTTATCTCAAATAAATAAAATACTGATTTTTATATTCACCCCTCTGTAGTGCCTCTACAACAATTTATTATTGCTTAAGCTGGTACCCTCGGCTATCTTTCAAAAATGTCCTAAATAAAAACAAACCAAAACCAAACCAAAACCGACAAGCATGAGTGTCAAACAGGAAATGGCATCTCTGTATTTATTACGATCCATTCCTACTCCTCCCCCCCCTCCTTTTTTTTTTTTAAAGCATTTAGTAGGTAACTGTTACCATGATCAAAACACATGCAGAACAAGTAAAGTTCTTTTTGTCCTATTCCATCATACAGGTTATGTGCTTAACCGCTTACCATATCAGCTAAAATACCCGGTAACTATTAGTGTTTCTGAGACAAAGCCAGTTACCACTTCAGAGTAACAAAATTGGGCTTGTCGAGATGCACTGATGGCAAGAAGAGTCTGTATTTAACCTGGACATTCTAATCTAATGAATTTGACATTCCTCACGCTGCCTGGTTTGATATGGAACTATATTTAATAAAGTAAACATAGCTGCAAAAAGTCTGGTTTTTTTTTTTTTTTTTTTGTGTGTTTAAAAATCGCTTGGTCTATTTTGAAAATAATTATTCAGTTAACACAAAGCACTTTTTATTTTGTAAAACAAAACTCAAGGATGTTCATTGATTACACACATTCAGGGAACAATGAGCATTGTGAATTAAGTCTCAGCTGGCTATCTCTTCTATAGAAATTGCAACAGTGAAGACTAGCAACGACTGTTAGCATCACCAAATACTGCTTGAGAAAATTCAAGGGAAGAAGGTTCAGTTCATTAAAACAGAGAGCTATTCATTAGAAACACACAACACACCATAAACATTTTTAAAGAGCACTATACAACCTCAGAATGCATGCTTGAATAGAGATTATTACAATTTTTAATAACTAAGCTTGAACTGCATACAAAAATCTGTCTCATATCTGTAACAAACAACATGCTTAAATGTGTTTTGTTACAAGACGATCTATGGCACCTAAAAAGCAACAGAATGCAAAGTTGCAGTATATGATAGTTACAATCAATACACCTGCAATCCAAAGCCCTCACTTCCCAGATGCTGCAGCACAGCTGTGAATGTTTTTCAGCTTTTTTCTAGCACTTCCAGAGACAGATATAATCAATTTTGCAAGTGGAGAGAACTGGAACAATATAAATTGAGTGCCAAGAAGGTTCCACACAGCATTCCAAAGAATATTCTATTTTTAGCTTCACAATTTCACCTCTGCATAGAAAATAGTATGACAGAAATGCAGCACTCAGCAGAAAAAGAAAACCCACACCTGCCGTAGCAGACTGTCTCATTACAGAGAAATATTCCAAAACAGTAGCTACAAAAAGCATGTTTCTTGATATTTACATAATTAAAAATAAATCACTTAAGAAAAGTTAACTTACACAATATAGAAATACATTTTCTGAACAACACGTTAAGAGTGAGAAATGGCTTTTATTCAATAACAGAAGAGTACAATAACCTGGTTAACTAGCTATGAGTATAGCTTGGTGACTATTACAACTACAGCTATTATTACAACTGTAAGGGTTTTATCATTGGCCATTTTGTAGCAGAAACCAGCTGAATTTCAGCTGATGTTCCTACAGTAATTGCAGATCAGATAAGATTTTTAATCAAGCTGCAGTTAGGTCTCTTGGTAACTGGGCCCTCACGATCATGAGGATGTGAAATACTATTTTCTTAAAGAGAGTTTCCTTCTATACATCTTTTGGACAAACAAAGCGTTTAAAATAGAAGTGAAAACCTAAATATTACACTTGAAACCCCTTTAAAAAGGAAGCCAGGAAGCAGCTGAAAAAGAGACCGGTTCACTGTGAGAAATGTAAACCTCTCAGACAGTGTTACGGCCCCGAATTCAACAGCTCAAAGTCAGGCCATTCCATAATGTTAAACCAAATGTGGCTTCAGTTGCCACGCTCTCAGAAGCTGTCATCTTTTATCTAAATTTGTGATCGGAAAGTAATTTCATAGTCAGCAACCACTTTATAAAACGAATAAAACCCGTGGGTTTTATGTAACACACGAGTTGTTCATTCTCATTTTTGACCAGACACAGAATCACAGAATATCCGGAGGTGGAAGGACCCAACCCAAGCGACACACTGCCGTGTTAGCCAAGCAGCACGCTGCCTTTCATCTCAAAAGCAGCCATCACTGATAAACATCAACCATTTCAGACGTAGCTTTGTGTCAACTTAATACAAATATTTAAGGCTTACAATAAATCTATGAGAGAGGTAATTACAAAATATACAATCTCATAAGCAGTTTACAGAACGGAAAATATGACGTGGAACCTTTGATGTCTAGAATGGAGATTCAGATTTGTCTATAAAGCAGTAAATGAGAGCCAGCAGTGGCTAGGTAGCAACCGGTTGCCAGTAAAATATTTTCTCTACCATTAGTGCTAGCCACACACCAAGTAAACCAAGCAGGAATGAATGGAATTAATGCCTGGACCACCCCTTCACTACCCTAACACGATCCCTTGATGTCAGGGTTACAGGCAAAAGGTACATCAAAGTAGTAAAAGTCGTCTGCACGGCTTTCTTATTTTATCACTTTACTGTCTTATTCAGGTAAAACATCAAGAGCTAAAAACATACAAGAGAGAAACTTACTTACCTAATAGTAACTGATTCCTCCCTTTGCATCTTAATGCTGAGGCATGTCACCCCATGCTTTCAAATTCAGATTTTTGTTAAGCTACGTGTATACACTGGGTCCCCTCTGAGAGTTCATGTGCTATTCATCTAGGGTGTCCCCATAAACAGGGAAGTAACCCCAGCTGAGCCTCAGACTTTTTGCTATTAAGTAGTCTAGGTATTAAGTATTCTGAGGAAGGAAAGCAGGGTTGTAGAATACAGTTGTATAACACATCTTTAACACTGACAAAGCGAGTAGCAAAAAAAGAATAATTTGTTTTTCTCTGAACAATTGTCAATGTACTTACACCTCTAAAGAGTGCAAACTGGAGTTCTACTTTACAATAAGCAGGTACTAACAGTATTTTAAAATGATCTGATAACCCTGCCATAACGGGTGTCACATCTTGATGATTCTGCAGTGTGATAATCCTACAAATTTGTCAACTGAACCCTGAATAACAATTTCAAGTGCTGACGTTATTTGAGCTTTTCCTAAAAGAACTACAGAAGACTACACACCACTTATTGGCTACTTAATAGGACAGCTATAATACAGAAATACAGTTAGTATTTGTAAGAGCTGATCTTTCATCCTATTCCTGTTTAAAAAACAAACAAAAACAACAACAAAGAAAACCCACCACCACACAGTCTGGAGGGCAAATTAAAAAATCCGTCTTTCTGAAGGAAACTCAAAAGGACACAAAGTCCCTGATTTTTAAAGATCTCAGCCAAGATGTTCTCTGCCTTCAAACGTCACTAGTTACTTCTGAAAGGTTTTACTGCGAGTCAAGATATTATTCAGAAGTAAATTTGCTTCAGGAATCCAACCCTTACTGAAGAAGTCATAACAATATTTTTAAGTACATACACTATTAGAATAAGGTAACTACAGACACAATTTGTAAGGAAAAAAGACAAAAGGGAAGAAAGGAGACAGACAAAACTTGGTAACATTCATAGAAGGTAAATCAAAAACAGTGGAGAAGTCTTTACCAAAATAGAAGGAGCAGAAAACTAATTCTAACCACTTATATCTCATATATACTGTTCAATATCCATATACCTTTAGTCAAAGGATAAAAAATTTACTCCATATTATTTTCAACTACATTTAAAAAAAAAAAAGACAGTATCACCAGTATCTTCTGCATAGCAGTCTTTTCATGCCACAACACTTAAAATTAGCATCTTTTGTTTTGACCTTTCAGTTAAGGTACATCTTTGCAATGTTACACCATTTAAAGTTATTAATTCACCTTATTTTGCAAGTTACTAATTATTTTTTTATTACTAAGTTGCTAGTATTTTCTTTTAATTATTCAGCTCTAGACTAAAAAAAATTGTCCTGTAAGTTAAGTCACAGCATGAGCTAGTCCTACTAATAGCTCAAATCTCAAGTTTCATCAACAACTGACTCAAATTTTTCCACTTCAAATATGGGATACAATGTCCAAATGAACTTTTATTTTATTTGAAATCATACAGCAAAATAAATTTAAAAAGCAAAACGAAGAAAAAAAGCACACAAGGTATTCTAATGAAATGCTGAATAAGTTCGACAAACCTGTCTGCTGTCCAGGCTGCGCCAATGGTTGGTTTTGCTGTGTGTTGTAATGGACAGAAACAGGTCGATATTGTTGACTGGAGTGCGGATACTGATTGGGTGTACAATAACAAGCTGGCATCTAAAGACAAACAACAATTCAAGAGATTCACTACCTGCAAGTTTATAGAAGGCAGACATATAAACACAAAAAGAACCACATGATAAAAGAAATGTGCAAAACTTAAATGGTGCAGCTAATGTTAAATGCTTTAGCAATTAAAAATATTTATTCTACATAACTTTTTTAACAGCTGATTTCTTGTACTTTCATTGTAGAAGAAACAAGTTCCAAAATACTAAATTCCCCTACGTTGGCACTATTTTCATGAACTGTTTTTAGCAGGCTTAGATGACAACGCATGTCATTTCAGCCAATGCCAGAGGAAAGTAACCCACTGTTGCTTTTAAACTGCAGTGACTACTTGGTGGAACCACGGAGAAGACTGGAGGGGAGAGGGGAGCAGATTTAAGATCTCTGGACCAATTTCCATATGGAAACATCTGAGACACTAGAAAACAAAGGTGAACACAAGGATGTACAAAATCCACATTTGGTGGTGTTAAAATCTCACTACTAGTAACACAGTGCTCTGATATTTATTTATTTTTAAACCAGCCAGAGGTAAATACGCAAATCTGGGTGATTATTCCTCCTCAAGTAAACTGAACTCATTCATTTCAAAACACACACACACACACACACACACACAAAAGCACACAGCCACAATTTAACAGGGAGCCCCAAACCATATAAAAAGCTCATTAATGGAACAGCATCATCAGTTTTTAAATATAGCTTTTGGTAGAATGGAAACAGAGCCATTGTACCTGTGCCACAGGTTGCTGCATATATCCCTGCTGCTGGAGTACTTGCTGGTTGACAGTGTGGCTAGACGCAGAGTAGCCTTGAGTAGAAACTGGTTGGCCAGAGGGTGGTGGAGGTGGAGCAGCTGCGATGATATAGCCAGACTGCTGTGGGGGCTGGAGGACTACAGTGGACTGGAACATAGTGGTATGAGGTTCAGCTGGATCAGCAGGTGGCTGACGGGCAAGACTCATATGGCTAAACTGTGATCCCAGGTTGTCTTGCTATAATAGTTAAAAAAAAATTACATTCACAAATATTCAAGAAAAAAGGAGTAAGTAGCTAAATATCTCAGTAAGTATAAGTTTCAGATAGGAATGTCTCAAATTACTGCATATTAGCAACATCAGCCAAAGAACACTAGGAAAGAACATCATAGAACACAGTAGTAAATTATCTCCAAGGCTGACAGTGTCAAAGAACATCCACATTCGGAGACTTTACTCACTTTGCTTCAAATATTTGATTTTTGGATTACATCTGCCTCTATACTTATTGTAAGAATTCAATTGTCAAAAATACCTTTTCTGATTGGACTCGAAAGCATGAGTGAAAACATCAAACCCCAGTTAAGACAGCAGAAGACGTTAGTATTGTTAAAGTAATTTTTGGCTTTAAGAGCTTAAGTTAATGAGGCTCTAATCCTGGATAACAAGATACATTTGTCTAACTTGGTATTATACCAGCTACTTGATTTCATGCCAAAAAAAAATTAATCCTTGCAACAGCTGCAAAAAACTATTCTAGTGGCTACCTATTACCTGTATTTTATTAACATCTGAAACTATGGTACTGATGGCACTGAGCAGTGCAGGAGTCCTGTGAAACATGAAACTTGTATTACTGTAACCCCAAGCACTTTTTCCTTTACAAGCAATTCAGCATCAAATGGATTACCAGCATCCCGGAAATTAAAAGTGATCCCTAACGTTTTTATCTTTTGCTAAACATGAAGACTGGGTTCACACTTCAAAAGTAAACTCTCCAAATGTGACGAAAGTCAATTTTAAGACCACCTGATCCTCTCTCAGATCATTGTGAAGAAGATATGAGTTAATCAAGAAAGACTAAGTTCATTCTCTTTTACAGATCTACATTCACATTGCATGATGAAATTTTATAGTTCCAAGGCTATAAAAATATTTATGTTAAAAATATTAAATACCACTAGAAATATGAATTTGCACTTAAAACTTTATTTGGAATACCTTTACATCTTAAAAAGCCCTATTTTCATTGTATCAACACTAAGTTTGCTTTTGGCATTTCATTCTTGAATAAGGTCTATTAATGCAGCCGTAATACTTTTCTACATTGGATTTTACTTTCTGCTTCTCATAATATCTAGTTTAGAAAGGAGATACTGATACTTAATTACGATTTAATATTACCTGCAAAAACGGCTAAAGGATAAACCCCTGCAACACATTTATTTCTGTTACACTACCAATACAAGTAAATTCTGATCTGGTCAGTTCTTCCTACAATGATAGATACAACAAAAGTATGATGAACCACTGAAACATGGTATTGCCAACACATGGAAAAAAAACTTTCCTATTCATAGCTACTAACTACAAATGTGTTTCACTTAGGTTATGAACCTAGACCATCAATCCTTTTCACTATGTTATGTAAATTGCCATCAGTAGAAATAAATTTTTGAAACTGACAGCACAATTAGTATTTGAACTCATTTCCTGAATATGAAATGGTTTGAAACTACTATAAAGCTAGGAGGAGTTTCATTCTTTGTTTTAACAGACGTGCCTAACAATGACTGCAAATCATAGCACAAAAACCTGAAGTATATTTGAACCAGCTGCTACTGGCAGCAATTTATTCATGCTAAAACTGCATAGGAAGTTCACATTGGTTATTTAACTTCTCAGTTAATGAAATGAGAATGGTTAAGTTATACTCAGTGCAGTTCACGTGTTCAAACTCTAAAATAACATGAGAAACAACACTGCTAAAAACAAAACGCCCTTCATGAAGTGCAATTCCTTTTTAGAACTGCATACGTAAAATACAGATAACAGTTATAATTATATGCAGGCTACTGAATTCAGATCTATATCTATTATTACAAGATGCTTCTGATTAATGTTGAAAACAGTAACAAAATACAAACTCTGAATACATACTAAAATAGCTATTGTATAATATGTAGAGCAGTTTGGGGAACTGGGAAGCCTCAGTTTTTCACCTGGACTCTAGTTCAGATTCTGCTTTGGATAACTTTTCTCCTTTACTAGGCTTCAGTTTGTCTTAGTGTTGAGGTGGGTTTTTTGTTTTTTTTTTGTTTTGTTTTTTTTTACTGAAGACTAATAGATTTCATTTCCAACTTCAATCTATTAAACATGGGATGCTTGTGAACTGCGAGTGTTAGAGTTCTCACAAAGAGGCTAGAAAAGGTAACCTCAAAAAAGAAAAAAACAAACAGCACAGCTGATCCCTGAAAAGAGACTGGGGTTCAGCAGAAGAAAGGGTAGACAGAAAGCAACAAGAAGAAAGGATGGAAAGAGGTTAATTGAAAGACATGAAAGATATTGACTGGCTAACAAAACTTTGTAAAAGCTGTTCCTTCACAAAGAAAAAAAATTATAAATCAATATATACAGATTTATAGAAATAGCCCTAATTGTATCCATTTCTGATGAACTTGAAATTAACAGGGTAAAACCTCGGGAACCATTTTCAACCACTCAGGTATTACTTTACTGTGATTGAAAAGCCAGCCAGTCATTACACTGGTATCACACACCACTTACAAACAACCCAAGCAAAGGTCAGCATCCACTAAAGATTAACCCATGCAGAAAGGAAATGAACAGAATATATAATACCACAGAATATTGCTGGGTAGAGGAGACGGGCAGGAGCGGGGGCGGATAAGAGACTGCAGAGTACTGAACAGGCTGGGAAGAAGGCTGCAGAGGCCGGATAGGCTGAAGAAATAACAGGTTTATAAACACGGTTAACATAAGAGTAAGAGAAGTGAAGGCAAAGTCAAAGTCTTTTGTAATAGAAAAAAACAACTGTGCTCCAGTCATTACCAGAAAGGGAAGAGATATAACTTTTTTTTTTTTTCAATTAAATTAAGCTGAAAGACTGAACAGAATTAAAACTAATTTTCAGTATGTCTTCTAGCAGAAATGCATGTTATACATTATATAAGCCACGAAATAAGTCAGCAAATTGCTTCTATTTAACAGATACTGTTTCTTTTAGAGATATCGTTTTGAAATTATAAAATAAGAACTACATATGCATTCTAAATACAAGCTGTTTCAAAGCACCTAAAGACAGAATGAATCTACTACTAACCACAAATTAAAACATGTTACTTTCATTTATCCAACAATACTGAAATATTTTACACGCGTTGTGGTTATGTAAATATCAGGGAGCTATCATTCATTGCTAATAACATTTTGAGCAGGTTCAACTCCAGCAGCCATTGAGAAGGCAATTATAGAAGTAGTGAAGGATTAGTGAAGAAAACTGCAAATACTACACTTTTGTAAATCAGATAGGGAGAAAGAGTACAAATGAGCCTTTTTCAAAACAGATCATCATTACTGTGTCATATTGAGGTAGCCTGAACAGAAGATTTTAAGCCAAGGAAAATGAACAAGGATAAAGACAGATGAAGTTCTGTGAATAACTTTCTGACAAAATTGGAGAACAATTTGACAATACCACAGGAGACTATAGCCAATACCTTGGTGCCTGAAATAGCTGCTGCAAAGAGGCAGAACCCTCCCCTTCTCCTGCCTATACACACTGTTTGCTTTTCTTCTTCAAGGGCTGAGTCATCTTTAATCTGGCTGATTTTACCAAATTTCTCTTGTGCAAGATCAGAAAGATAAAAAAAAAAAATAGCCTGTTCTTCAGCATGAGGTTTTGTAAGTAGGGTAACCCAAGGTGCTACTAAAGAGGTGTTCATACCTAGCAGTCCTAAGCTACCTCTTCTGTGCCACTGCACTGCTTGTACAGTACAGCCCGAGAATTCCTCCGACTGAAAAACAATCTTCATGAAAAAAAGATTTCAACTGGATTAACTCCCTACCCAGTCTGCTGACCATACGACTGTTAATGCCAGGGGTGTTTGTGTGTGTGTGACTAAGCGTGACACAGGACGAAGACAGAACCCCTTTTCCAGAGCTACCCTTATCTCTGCAGCTATTGCTGCTGCTTTACCATATGCATCACCAGAGCAAACCTACTAATCCCTTATTATCAGGCAGCAGTATGACGGTATCAATCACTGGTACAAGCAGCATGTTTTTGACATGTGCACCTGTGAGAGGATGTGATTAGCTGCTGGCTGTTGCTGAGGTGGTGGGGGAAGAGGTGGCTGTTGTGGAGGTCCAGGCACTTGGGTCCTAACGGGCTGCTGAGGCGTAGGAGGATTGTACACAACTGGAGTGCCATCTGGATTAAGGAATGGCTGACCTGAAAAGTTGAAAAACAACAAACACAACCAAAGACAGACAGCTGTATTACCCAAGTTTGGAGAAAATGAAGACAAATGTATTTACAGTAGGCAAAATGAACAAATTAATAAAGTTTGGAAATAAAGTCATACTGTTTCATGCCAGATTTATGCCAAATCCCCACAACTACATTTACAATAGCCATGACTAAAGGGGCTTCAACTGACAAACTACATGCAGCTAAAACATGTAAGCATTTAAAGTAAATGAAGAAACCCAGTCTTTACTTAATGAACACAGATAAATATTTGCCATACCCTGCTAGTCTTGAAAACTCATTTTTATTAAGTAGATTGAAAAAAGGCAGGAGTAATAAAGGAAACCCATAACAAAAATACTATTTTAAGGACCTTTTAAAAGGCAATTAAATGAATCTTCTTTAATCAGTTTGAACACCAATCAGAACACAGGACAGCTTAAAGGCAAATATTTTTTTATAAAATATATACAAAACAGTAGCTGCAATTGTACTCCCATAACCGCTAATAAGATTAAAGTACTCTCTTCCCCTATTCATAGATGAATTGGCTTTTAGCTTTCAAATGAAATAATGCAATATGATTCTCCTATTTAATAATTCGCAACTTCAATATTATAGCACTAGGAATAATGCAAAAACTTTTTAAAAGCAAAACATTCAAAAGTAAATTGTAAGCAAACAGTGATTTATTTGGGTTCCTAGGTTGGGGAAAAAAATAAAAGAACTAAAGGAACAACAGATTAGTCAGCAAGGCCTGTGTTTAAATCTAGCTGCTTAATGACATGTGTCTTGCCTTGGCTCATTTTGATGCTTAAGAAGGTCCGAACACTCCTGTAAGTCTTTCCCTCCTCCAATATCAATATTCTCCTGGGTGGGATTCTCTCTAGAAAGGTATAAGCTGAGACTAAAGCCTTTGCATCCTAGCCTGGGTCCTGTTAAAGCAGACTGTAATGCTCCTTCTGACTTCTTCATTCCGTCACGTTCATAAGCAACTGGCCAACATAAAAATATAAAAGCTACTGGAGAGAGGTCTAAGGCAACTGATGCAAGAGAGAGACAGAAAGCATGAGCACGCTTACAAAAGATAAGCTACACGCGATGCAGATGCACTGCAGGTAGTCAAGCTATATTCATATATATAGCTTAATGGATTTCTCTTTAATGGTTAAGAATTGAGAATATTCGTGTAAATAGGGAATCAGATTTTATTTCCTTCTACCACTTTTTGGTAATCACTGGAGCCTAACTTGTTTCCTGTAGTGTCTGAGCAAGAACCGTCTTTTCTCAGTTATGGTCTTCAACTACTGAGAAGACTGACTCCTATGACCTACGACTATGAGATCTGTCAGAAACGCTGAGAAACTAATCTATGTTTTTTGAACTCTGACTGTTATTTGGAACAACAACACCAGATGAACAACTATAGAATATGATGATGCCACTACATCAGAACTTGAGAGTTTATCTGAACCTAGATACTCCCTGTTCTGCATTTGTACTTTAGCTTCTGTTAGACAGCCAAGTAGATAGTAATCTTCTATCATGAAAGAACATTAATGACTGGTTTAAATACATTAAAAATGAATAAAATACAAGAAGAATCACAACTTCAAAGTCAAGCTCAGTTTAATGAACATCAACCAGTCAATTCTACAATCCTGCTGCCTTTACTAAAGGGGGTGTGAGTAAAAAAATGCTTACAGATGAAAACTGTTTCACAATGATTTCTTTCTCTGCCTTCCCTGTTGCTATGTGGAAGTCTCATCAATGTAGCAGGGAAAATGACCGACAGTACTGGCCGAAGACAGTGAAACTAATATGTATATGTCAACATTTTGCATATGATAAGTGAAATAAAGATGACTCAAAAGTCACTACTTAAACTGTATCATGTTTTAGATGACACTACTTTCAAACTGATAGTATCCTTCCAATGCCTGCAATTATCTGTTTTGTTGTACAGTAACTCTAAAGGCTTATAAACTCATAATATGAAAAATGACAGCCAACATTCTTCATATTTAATGTACTCTAGTGTACACAAATGCTAAAAACTTACTTTTCTAGCAAAACTTGATCACTAATCACATTTGTCTTCAGACAGTCAACACACACACAACAAATCACTAAATTCACAAATAAGATGTGCAACAATCCCATTACGACCAGAAAAGCTAAGTCAATAGTGCTATGTCCAGAAGATAAATCTAAGACAGCAAACACATCCCCCTCCAAATGCAATGGCTATCTAGAAAAATTAGATGCTACAGATAGACAGCTGTAACCAACTTCTAGCAGGACCATATTTAACTATTTGTTCAGAAGCTTTTAAGAAGCCTTAGGTGGCATACCAATATACAGAACCATTAACCAAAAAGGATTCTCTAATTTTGTATACAAGAATGGCAATTGATTTATATTAAAGAAAAAGATTATTTACTCCAATATAAAACTATTCAGTTTCAGGAGAGACAATTTAATAAGTGATTATTTCAGCATCACCAATGAGAAAAAAATAGTTAAAAAAGGGACATGCAATTATATTCGAATATAATCAAGTCTATCTACAGAACGATGGGAAATAGATCCTAAAATATTTCCTTATCTACAAGGAAAACAAATCTTTATACTAAAATTAAAATATAATCATACTCCAAAAATAAAGATGTGTTGCATAGAAAAGTTAAATTCAAATTTTCAGGATTTCTCAGTTTCTACAGCCAAGTAAAAGTTTGCCCATGGACTGCTAATATATATATTTTTTTAATCCAGATGAGTAGGTACATATCTCTGCAGCTACGTTATGAAGTATCATTCTCCTATTACTTACTAAAATATCAGTATGGGCCAAATACACCAACATTGACTTAATCTTGTTTTAAGCTGAAACAGAAGTTTAAAAACAGCATGTAATCTCATCCTTATTTCTTTCTCTTGTATTAAGTCAGTGTCATGAGTATACAGAGGTAAGAATGTAAGTTGTGACAAACACAAGGAAGGATGATAAATTCTTTCAAGTCTATGTGAATGCTTGCTCAGAAGCTCTCCCCTCACTGAAACTGTTTTATATTAGCACTGGGAAAGACTTTTCTCTCTCTCCACAAAAAGCTGAAAAAATGATTTCAAAATTTTCTGTGTTCTGGATAATAAATCATAGTACTTTCGTACTTTGTGCTAGTCACAATTTAAATACTATGTATAAATTAAAACTCTAGTAGCAAAAAACAAGTGAGTTTACTTATCACTTTTATCCAAGAGTCATGCTTTCTTTTTAAATTAAGTACACTGAACAAACACAAACACCAAAAAAAAGAGAAAAGAAAGGACAATACCAAAATTAAGTCTTATATAAACACTCGCGCATTTTTGTCCAAGTTCTCAACTGTAACAAGAACATCCACGAGCGGTACCAACCTGTTTGAGGGTTGATCAGAATACTGCCAGGTGGTATGCCTGCCGCTTCCAAGGGAAGCAAAAAGAAGCTAGTGCTAGTAGGTGCCACTTGCCCATTTATGCCACCATCAAAGGAAACAGAGTTACTAGTGCTGACAGTTGGATAGACGGCAGGCGTGCCAGGAGCAGGCTGGCTTAGAGCTGGCACTGGAAGAGGCTGCTGGGTGTGAGAAAGGGAACCCGTGGATGACCCTACACTACTAGAAGACTCTGAACCTAGGAAAGGAGTAACGAGAAATTGTTTTTACCTAGAGACAGAAACATCATGCTCACTTTATACATATACTTGAAATGCTTACCCTTAAAGCTCAGCATAAGTACATTATTAAACAGTGGCCTTTCCAATGAACCCCCCCTTTATCTCCCCTGGAATACCATTACAAGATTCTTTCTGTAAACCAAGGGTCAATTCAGCACTGCATTGCACTGTGATCATCTCTAGATCTGATTTCTGGACAGAAACTATATGCCTCTGTACATGCACGTGTGCTACAGTGCAGTTCTTCCATAATTCATGCTCACAAATTCCAAAATGATGCATGCATATGTATCGATGTACACAAGGGTCTGGATACACCAGAGTTACGCATCCACAGGCCTGAACTCCTGCGTATGTGCAGGCCATTGGGTAATGAAGATACAGTCGGCCAAACGTCCCCTCAGATACAGTAGCTAAATTTATGTGCTCTACAGACACAGCCTGCATGCAATGACCACTTTTTCGTGACTGCTAGGTGTCAGAGCTCTGTCTCACCTGCTTGACAAACTGCAGAATACTAAAAACCCCAACACACCCCTTTTGTTGCTGTTGTTGTTGTTCCCCCCCTCACCCCCCTGACCATGTTCAGGCTGAGATCAAGAATGGAGCTGGGAAAAAAAATAAGGTAGTATGGTAGTTTTAACCTAAAATAGTCTTATGCAACAATTCATAGTTTAAAAGGAATATGAAATAGCTTATTGAAAGCAGTTATTTAACAGATATGAATGGCCATTAACATTGCAAGGCAGTGGAGAACCAGACCCCGAGCTTTCTGAAAGCAATGCATGCAGCCAAAAGCAATACTCCAGAAGTCCAATACGGGGCATTCTATAGAACTGCACTGTCCCTAGAGATCTCTAGGTATACAACTAAGCATACATTTATTAAGTCCTTGCTACCACACTTGCAGGACTTCAAAACAGAATATAGTTATTTAAATTTAAGAACCCTTTATTAGCAGCCTCTATACAATCTAGAAGAGAAAGCAAGACTCAAACACAGCTGTGATGAAATTTATCTACTATTTTAAGTCATTTCGCTATCTTTCACAAAAAATTCTAGTTGTAACCCTTTTATTTGTTAGTACGAAAAACTAGTACAACTGAAAGCATTTGCTGATCCTGACTGTTAGCCTTTTTTCTACTGCTAGATGAAGTGAAATACAAAGCTATTTATTGTAAATTGGGCAAAATGGCATATATCAGCTCTGTAAAACAATCCTCACTTGACCAGAGTTACTTTGATTAGATTTGTTTACAAATGTAAACACTTCTAGATTATGTAGAGAAATGAGGCTAAAGCCATCATAATTAAAGCCAATTACATCCTTTATCAAAATGAACAAACAGAAACAATCACAACACATGCTAAATCACCACAACCTGTAACTGCAGTGAAGCAACAACCATCAAGACAAGCATTCTGAACTTTGAATGTTAACTCTCAGAATGCCAAAATAAAGTTTCCAGCAAAATTTTAAGAATGCATTTATATTCTTGCAATTTAGAAAAAAGATTTCTAGGAATGTACACTATGGCACAGCTTCAAAACATATGCAGAAGTACTCTTGGAATACATTTTTACACAAGTACACAATAGACAAACAATTTATAACTATTTCACTGCATTAAGATATAAAAGTGTGGTGATATACCTATAAGGTAGTGGTGGTTTCAGTGAAAACAAAATTTAAACAGATTCTGCTTAGAAACAAGTTCTATAAATAAGAGCAAAGCCAAGCACAATACAGACAAGCAGTAACATTCCACTTTTTTTGAAGTTTTACTTCAAATTCTGCAGTAACACTTCCGTAACCCACCCATCTACTTCAAGCCTCAAAACTCTCCACAACCAACATTATCTATCGTACCAAATTACTTTAGCATTTGGAATACAAATATTTACTAAATTTCATTTTTGATCCACCGATTTATATCCGTATTTTCTGAGATTGTTTTGACATTAATTACACATTAGCATACCTTTGAAACTCAAGATCTTATATACAATGAGTATTTTTTCCCCAACATTTCTGAATCTTATAATTAAACAGTACACTTTGTTCCACTGATCTGATTTTTCAGCAGTCTAAAAATGAAGTAAACTTTTCAGGCACATTCATTTAAATGCTGACAATGGCACTGAAAGATATCACAAAAAACATAACTAACAATTTGTAGGCTTTAATGCTGTTTTTTCCTAGCTAGTAGGATAGCAGCACACAGTTTCCTAAGACTGCACAAAGCAGCTTTGCCACACTGAAACTAAAGTTGAACTCCAAATATATTCTCATTTTGTATAAAGTACTTAAGTTGATAAATGCTTTCAAATCCTTTGTATCAGATGAAATGCATTTAGCTTAAAGCCATCTGCAACACATTTTTAAATTCTACTTCCAAAGTCACAAGTCTTCATTGAATTTGTGATCTGAATTCTAGTTCTCCAAGGCAGGTATGCACTATAGGCCTAGGTCTGTAGTCATTCTATGTATGCAGCACCCACTGCATCCAGAGGGAGTTGCATGCATGGAGCACCTGCAAGACTGAGGCCTTATGCACACATCTGCAATATGCATCACGTATCAAACCATCAGGTACTTCACTGCTATGTAACTATGTATTTGTACAGATTTTGTAATACCTGTCTTAGACAGCCTGCCTGTGCTTTTGCTGCTTCCAGAGCTATCTCCTCTTGTCAGAACTGATATCCCACTGAAGCTGCTGGCTTTCGTTACAGCTGGCTTCAGATTGCGGATGGAACTATCAGAGTCGGTGCTGCTCCAGGGACGGGGTTCACAATACTTCAGCTCATTCTCAGTACTGCTCTGATGGCTGTTGGCTGATCTCCCTGATGTTTCCTTATTGATTCTGTAAGTTATAAACTAAACTTTTAGCACAAGCATCAGTTGCAAAATAAGGGAAAAAGAAAAAAAAAAAGAAAAAAGAAAAAAGGTGAAATGCATGCAGAATACTTTGGGATTTTTTTTTTTTTTAAAGAACGCATCAAATACCTAAATATCTGTCGTCTTTGTTGTGTACTATTAGTTTCTTCCTCCTGGATTCTGTTGACATTTTAATAAGATAGCTTAATATTTATTAAGAAAATAGAAAAACGAAACAGAATTGAACTGCAAATTCTCTTACCTTTTATCAGTGAAATAATTCTCTTGGGAACACAGGGACTGAGTGGCAAAAAAAGTGTAGAAATTATATTAATGGCATCTAGAACCCCTACTATGGCACAGTAACAAAACAAGGTGCAATTTAAAGTCTTTTATGTTACATATGGACTTTTACAGCCTTCTCTATATACTAAGCTGCCTGAGAACAACCTCTTTGGTGAATAATTTTCACGTTACGGGGGGTGGGCAGGAGAACAATATAAATAGATCTACCCACAGGAAACAAAAGTTAGCTTCAGAATAGTTACAATGCTGACCACTTTATTTACATCAGTATTTTTCTGAAGTTACAATTCCTTGCATTGGGTCTTTCCTCCCTTATGCAACTTCCAGCTGATGTGTGACTGCACAAGTCTGTTAATAAGACCTTGGCTGCCTTCTCTTTTGCTTGAAAGTGCGAATTAATACTACTGGCTACTGCAATAACTGTACTAAACTCATTAGGTACAAGTACACACACAGTAAAAAGCAAAGAGAACATGTGATCAAAAAGGCTATTAACAACTTTAATTATGCTGTCCTTAACAACAACTTCGAACATTTGGTGCAAAGCCTTCTAAGGGTATACACGGTAAATGAGTACGCAAAAGGAAAAGGTAATTCTAAAACTAAAAGTCCATTCTTTTTGTTTTTAACTGGGGTGAACAAAAAAACATTTTTGGAAAATATTTGGATACAACGAACTAGTATGTCAAAGTTCATTATGCCTTCTTCAGAGTAAGAATCTGTTTTTGGATGTGTGAGAGCTACAGATAAATGTCATAAAAAGTAGATTATTACAAGCAACACATTTTTGAAGACAATATCTCTGTTTCAGTCAATATTATTTAAATAAATACCACCTGCAAAAAAAATGCAAGGCTGAACTATAGCTTATAAAGTGACATTATATGATGCTCTGGAACAGATTACTACATTTTTATGGTTTGCATGTCATCATTAACACCACAAACCTATTAACTAACCTACAGGTGTAGCATTTTCATCCCACTTGATAGCTCCAGTCAAGAGAGACTGGACTTCCAGATTTCTGACTCAGTTTTCATGTGTGGCAATTCAAATCCTTTTACTGTGACTAGTCACAAGATGTGTTTGAAATAGACACAAGTGAGAAAAAGCTATTTAAAACAACAAACAGAAAATTATTGCTCTGAGTAACAATTGGAATGACTGCAGTACCAAAACCAAACTTAAATTTCAGTAAGGGGCAAAATAATGCACTGAAGTAAATAACCCTAAATGCACCAAAATCATTCTTGAAGGTTGCCTGGGCTTCATGCAGTAATGATTAGAGAAAAATAATTTTCCAGTAACTTCAATATTATTTAAAACTCACTCAAGCCACACTAATGATTCTTTATCTGCTCAGCCCTCTTCAGACACAGAAAGTTTCCAGGGAAGAAGCATCTCTTAACAAAAACTACAAGTGCATGCATATAGGTGAAGTGTTCATATAAAACACACTAGGATATTCTTTGATACATACATCTTGTGCAAATATTCTTTCTCTAGCTCTCTGATATTCTTCTTCACGTTCTTCTATGGATTTACTTCTTCTGTCATCTTTTAATCGTATTCTCATCTAAATTAAGCGATAAAGTGTCAACTTCTACATGAAAATAGTATAAATACACAGTCAAATATAACAAACTGAAGGGGAAAATAATCAACATGTATTTACCTGGTTGTCATCTTTGTCTAAACTGGAGTTATCTCTTTTAAGGATGTACCGCTTCTGAAAATCATCACTCTTCTCATCCTTTATATGCTCACAAAACTTTTGGTCAGGTCTGTGAAAAGTTGTTAGAAAGAAAAGATTTATGGACTTGTAAACATACACTA
>VXAL01013169.1:57630-98603 GCA_013399475.1 Chauna torquata | reverse complement strand
CTCAGTCCTCTCCTGCATTTAAAATTCTTGTGTCCCAATTTCCTTGGCAACATGAGTTTGTTTTTTTATAACTTTTCTTCCTATTCCTGAAACCTACCTGGAAAAATGATGATATGGGGAGAAGAGGGGGGGACAGGGGACGGGGACATTGCATCTACAAGGCAATTAATATTAATATAAAAATATAAAAGATGATTAAGACCTATAAAAACCAACTTTAAAAAAGGGCTGATGGTCCAAACTTTTTGTCAGTAACTTACTATGCACAAGTATGCTCCTTCTCTTCCCAGATCCCTTCTCCTATTAATAGTTTTAAAAAAAAAAACTATCAAAATCTTGCTACAGTATGCATGATTGAAACGCGTATTTGAATCAAAGAAGTGTTTGACAGGTTTTTAACCGCACAGTTAAAATGTGCTCCTGTGACAATTACACAGGTGTAGAGGCACTTACAGTGGCATAACATAATTTAAGTATTGGTTTCACTATAGAACTAAAATTGATGAATGTACACGTTGTTAACAGAACTGGTTTTACTGAGCACAAGTCTAATACTTATTGGTCAAAAATAACATCGCTAATACAATTTTAAGTGATGTTTAATGGACAGTATTCCCTCCTTTATGGAAGGGGTATCTTTTCTGAAAGAAACTAAACGAAAACTCAGACTGAAAACTACATGAAGAAAGAGCTCTCTGCCCTAAGCTCATAAGGCATTTGATAGACATCTGCTCCCGATTTCTTTACAGGAAATTTATGTTGCTAAAAAACTCCTAACCTAAATTGAAGGGTTCTACCATGTCAAGGCAGAAGAACAGCTATTTCTCTCATTTTCCTCAAGTATCAAATGTCTTTTTTTGGATGCTGCCCTAGCTTCACTGAAGAGCAGAAGGGAAGCTCATTTAAATATTATTCATTTCACTGTGTAACAGGATTTTAAATAGTTGTACTGAAAACTAACTTGAACTGGTACTAGCTTTTTGTTTGTTTTTTAAAAAGGAAGCTTGCTAAAGTTTTGAGCAAAGACAGTTCAACTTTTCCCATACCTGGAACAATATGGAGACAGAGTTTTGTTGGTATCTAAAAAACATTGCTTCCTTCAATCACCTATGCTGAAAGCATGCATTGTTTACTGAAATCTGGCACTTTATATATCCCTGGAAAAGTTTATATTATACCAAGCTAATGAGCTTTCAAGAACTGGATGATTTCCCAGCCTCTATCAATTAATCCAGCATCAATTACTTAGGTGGGTTCAAATAATACAGTGTAAACTTAAAATCAATGAACAATGCCAGTGGGGTCCCTCTATTCACTGTCAAAACAACAGGCAGAAGAACCTAGAATTGTTTACCTTTCGCAAAATTTTGGAAGCTTTGAATCCAACACATAACTAAAAAGATTATAAGGAAGCACACACCCCAGATCCAACATTTTGGGGGGTGGGGTGAGGAAATCGACTTAGGACATAAGACATTTTAAACTAGCTAAACAGATTCCTACTGTTTACTAAAGAGCAGAAATTGTTGCTAGAAAGTGGTTCTGTACAAAGCACATCTCCCCTCCTTACCTTACCTCATCTCAGTAAGGTCTCAGGAATCGATGGCAGCCAAAACCAAAGTATATTTGTTTATGCCAGATAAAGTGAAGAAAATACCTCAAAATTAAATCGATACATTAAAATTGAAATGATCTAGTATCAAACCCAAAATGTTTGTAACGATGTTTAAAATGAATGTGGTTTTCAGAACTCAGTCACAATAGGGCAAGTTTGACGGTACATTCCTTTATGTGTTGTGTGTGCTCTCTCTCATCTTCCGTTTCGCTTGCAGAATTATAATTTTGTTTCCAGGCTGAAAAGCCAACCCAGATGACACTGTCAAGCATACCACATTTCAGATTTCTTTAAGAGAGGTGTTTGCAACCTATGAGGAATAAGCAAGATAAGGTATTCAGGGTAGTAAACGAAAGTATTTGAATACTCTCGTGTTCAATTTCATGAGCACCCAACAATTTTTAGGGACCAATCCAATACCAATAACACCGGGAGTGCTAGGGGTGGGGGCACTGTAGGAGAGAGATTCTCCCATGATTGAAATGAATCAAACCTCAGAGTTGCATGTGAGATGAGCGTCATCCCATTCATTATATTAAGATTCGTTATCTGGCAATGACACCTTTCTTATGCCTTGTGAAACAATTCTTTGATAGGCCTCAATTCCTTGCTTTCCTGTATAACTAAGAATATCAAAACCTGAAAAACAAGCCCCACATCCAGCTGTAACTGTGAGGGATGAGCACCAACACACCTGCCACTTAAGCACTGGACTAGATTTGGTATGGCTGGACTGCAGGGACACCTAATACAAGAAAAGGCCTATGCTGCAAGGTCTGTGGCTGGAAATACAAAACTCAGAAGTCCTGCAACACAAATAGTAATTGCACTCATGAAACCTGAGGATGGTTGGGCACAGTTCCTCTCTTGTACAAAACCAGGGCTACTGCGGATAACCACATTTTCAGTGGAATTCCAGGGCAACAGGTAGCCAATGCATCATAGTTCCATGAATTTTACTTCTATTTTAATTCCTGCATTTGCAAAGTTATGCTCCTATGGTGCATCTCTATGTTCCCCACTTGTAAAAAAACAAATTTCTAGATATTTTAGAATATATAATCCATAATGAGTGCAAGTTACGCAACTTTATATTTGCAGCTGAGTTTTACTGACATGAGAAAACACTGCGTTAATGAAAGCCAGATTAAAAATATATTTATGCTCCATTTAAAGTTGTTATGGGCACAATATCAAGACACTTTAAAAGCAAGTACTGCAAAAAATTGCATAACGAAAACAATGATCAGGTTTTTGCCTTTAAAAAAAACTTTTGAGACAAACTACTATGCTACACTTCCAACTAATTAATACAACGCAATCAACAAAATAAAGTGGAAATTAAGACAGTTTACTGATCACATACAACCATATATATCTAGGCTTCCAGTGGAAGTATTGGACTATTCTTTTTCCTTATTACCCTGCAGATCATGTATATTAAACACAAAGTAAAGATCTGGAACATTTACATGCATTCTTCTATCACACTATGCTGTCCAAAGAAGCTGGATAACAACAGGTCAGGCACAAGAAGGCAAGCTCCGAAGCATGAAGTCTTGTGAAAAGGTACTATATATATTTCTGAATTACTCTTTGGACATTTCACAGGACAGATATGACATGGCAGACCTGAACAAAAGAGTGGTCTAAGGACTTGCAGTTTTTCACCCTTCTACTAAACTAGGCCTCCATTTCAAATCCAGTTAAGGCTACAGTCCTAACAACCATAGATAGCTTTGTAATACTGAAGGAAAAAACAGCATGGTCTATGGTTACTTGCAGTCCTGTACTAGTGAGTAGTGACAGCAATTTTCCATGACGCAGTAGAGGATGACTGATAATCAAAACTGGAAAAGTAGTTTCACTATTGGACGCAGAAGCATTTTTAACAGCTCAAAAGCAGCTGAACAGAACCTGTCTAATCACCTATTAAAAATTAGTAAGTCACATATTTTGGAAACAAAGACATGTAGATCCTGACAAGACCAAACTAGCTGAGAAGGAGGCAAAGAAAGGCTTCAGAGAACTCAGCTGTGGAACAGAGAAAGAAAACAAAGGTTTGCGCTAGTATAGAGAGAAGAAACATGTAGAAAAAGATGTCCAGCTGTTAAGAAAGTCAAAAATTTCACCTAACTCCTCCAAGGGACTAGGATATCTGCTTAACTAGCATAAATCCAAAACAGAATGACGCTCACTTAATGCAACATTTACCTTGCCCGTATCATACAACGGATGCATACAAGCCTTGCATTCATGTATCAGCCTCCATCATTTGGTGAAGTTTTCTTCTTTTATTCTCCACATCTTGCAAGTGCTTTTCCTGATACACAGTAATATGCAGCTGTCTTTCTCCCAGTCTTCTACTGCCTCAGCTATCACCATCCATTAAGGATCTTATATCCACTTATTAGTGATTTTTTTTTTTATTGGAGGGATGACAGCAATTAAGACTAACATTCTTCTCTCCACCCCACTCCATAGTGCATGGGTTGTACAATAAGAAAACGCCTGCATTTTCTGGAATAGCCAACATGAACTATTACAGAGGCGTTAAGTATTTTTTTCTTTTAAAAAATTATTCCTAATAGTGAATAAAAAGCTCTATCATGCAAGATAAATCCAGGCTGTTCGTTTAATTTTTTTTTTCTCCCCCCAGTATTTCCTGACATGCTAACTTTGTGACAACAGTCCTTACGCAGAAGTATTGCCCATTCTGCTACCCAGTGACAAAGGCAACAAACTCCAGACCCCATATTGCAGCTAATTCAGAATTAGTATGCCATCACCTGACCTGGATAAGATTAACAGGCAGACAACAGCAACTGGTGAACATGAACTTTTTTGATCAAAAAAATCCATACTGCTGACCACACGCTTCTCTAAAAGTGCTTCTCAGGAGTGCTTCTTATTTCCAGTACCATTTAAATGTTACTTGACACGACAATTCAAGTCTTCCCTAATAATCTCTGTATCAATTATACTACTCTCACACTAGTTTAAAAGATTAGGAAAGTTACCTATGCACTCTAATGAGACATTTTTCTCATTCACATTGTACACAATAGCAAATTGGTGACTAGTGCACAACATCTGAAAATAATCTAGAATTTAGAGCCTTAAGTTGTATTTCAAAATAAAATGACCAGTTGCTGGAACTGGGAAGATCCAGAAGCATACCTGAATTCCAACCATGGTAGGTTTAGACAGGGGAACAATTGTAGCTAGTTTCTTACTTGACTGTGAAGAAGTTAAATAGCAACTTACAAGGCAAATATACAACACCTATTTGCACTGTCAGCTACCACAGTACAAGGGACACGAACTCTCACTGACTTCATTGCGTGCAGTTGCCAAGGCCTTACATTAGCAAGGTTCCACTTTGACTGTCTTCCTGCCACTCTGGAAATCAACATTCTCAGACTGCAAACTCAGTTTTTAATTACACTGCTCATGTACTGGCAATGCTGTTGTTCTGATGGAGACTCCTGGACACAACATTCACATCAACACTAAATGAAAAAGACAAAGCTGTCTGCATCAAAAAACCTTCTTCGTTATGCAGTTGTACAGTTCCCAGTGTGTGCGCTAGATAATTATTTCAGCCACCACATTACTACTCCCACGCAAGAACAAAATCAACCAACCAAAACTCCCTGTCAAACAAGCCAGAGCCAAAGCTAAAGCCCATAGCCATTGACAGCTTCATTTCTCCGTACAGGAACACTTGTTTGCAGGAAGGCAGATTTGCCACTTAAGCCTCGTAAGTTTCTACACTAATACTTGTTGAATGAGAAAATGTGAATGAATTTTTTCCAAGTTACTGAAGTGTAGGAAAATAAACCTTAGATTCATTTTTAATGTTGACTACCAGGATATTCCATTGATTAAAGAGAATATCAGCTCAGCTCTAACATCTACCAATGTTTCAGTAGTAGTTATTTCTCATATATTACAGGGGAAGTATTTCATTTTAAGGATTTTTTTTTCCATAAAACTATTTATTTACACTGATGCCAACTTTAATAAAGCCAGCAGATATTAAAGAATAAAACTATATTGTTATTACAGTAGTAGACAAGATTTATTCGGAAGCAATTTAACCTAGCAGATAGAGCTTACTTCACTCAGCCGAATATTGAATTGCTAGTCATGAACAGAACTACTCCCTAAAGAACCTTTTACTTGATTCTGAATAACAAGAATCTAATAAGCCACTGTCCTGGTTTTGCAACTCTCAAGAGAATACTGGCATACCTCATATCCCAATCATGATTTTTATCAGAAAATTTTTTTATTCATAACCCACAGATAAAAAAAATCCCACAGGAAGTTAATTTCTTGTCAAACAGAAGCTTCCATGTCTTATCAGGAATTTCCTCCTTTTCCTAGGTTAAGACAGAAAACTTCAGTTGCTTTCCTCAACTCACCTAAGATACTTCCTGTCCACAACGACCAAGTAGGCAGCCTCAGCCAGGAGTTAGCCAGTTTGTGTCACTCGAACGATACGCATCTTTTGGGGCTCTTAAGCATAAATGCTAACTGTGTAACTGAATCTCAGAGGTATCAAACATGCTGCCATACATTCTCAACTGGTGTTAAGAACACTGATGTGCTGTTCTCCCTTAACACAAGATGTTTTCACAGTACTTCCCCCCCACCCATCTCACTTCAAATTTGTACCTACGAAAAATTGTGGCATCATCTCCTACCTTGCAAAGACCATACATTTATATGCATCAACTCTTCAACGTATGCATGAGCACAGCCTAGGCTTTCCTACCTGACAGATTACATACCAAAATTAACAAGTTGTGCAAACTGAGGAAAAGGGAAGCTACTACAAGCTAGCAGCCAAGATGAGATGATAGCTCACCATCCTACTCCACCACTGATGCAGGGAGAAAGGCTGGGCCTTCTACTGCTAGCTAGGGCAAGATCCAGACATATTGGCATCAGAAGTTCTGCTGACTTGATTCCTCTGACACATGGGGATTTAGATTACCTACATCTGATTAATTTAGTCTTACGCAGTACAGCTGTGCTGCAAGAGTTACACCTGAGCCACCCACAGCTCAGGAGCCCTAGATTGGTCACCCCTACTGAAGGCAGGCATGCTGAGCAGCAGCACTCAACGTTTTAGTGTCTTGACCAAACCGTATTATTACTGTGCTGAGTTGAGAATACGCTATATAGTCTCCGAAACTTTATCAAGATTCAGCAACAGCCAAAGTTGACTCGAGTGCTGAGTTTTTTCCCTGTTCTGCTACAATAGAAAAGACTTGACTCAACTTCACATATGTACTCAGGAGAACATAAATAATGGACAAATTGCCTGGTTCCCATGAAAACCACTTATACAACTCAAACAAATAAAAATGACTGACCCTCATATATATACATGAAAATAAACAGAGAAGTGTGGCAAAGGAGGAGAGAGGAAGCAGCAATCATCTTACTTGTTTCCGAAGAACTGGCCAAGTTTTCCTGGCCTGTACCAAAGTAACATGTAAGAGGATCATGATAAAAAGGGGAAGAACATGACAAAGACTCATTTAACATGATATACTAGTGAAAAATAAAGTGAAAAGCTTCTTACCGGCATATCGTTTTTGCTATCAGGACAATTTTCATCCTTTTCCACTTGAATCTGCTCCTGACTTCCTGATTTTATAAGGTTCTCAACTGGGTCTGTATCTTTAAATTCAGCTTCTGAACCCTTCATTGCATCAGTTTCATCTTTTACAGTAAGAATATCAGACATCCTCATTAGAAAAGATTATTTTAAAATTCTACAAGAAATACGGAACCTTTAGGACAAAGAAAAAGCGCATCACTGAGTGTTATTAATTAAAGAAATGTACATACCTAAACAGCTATCCAAAATAGAAATGATTTTGCTGCGAAGATTTGCACTCCTGTTATATTTTTCTGTCTTGTATCAGAGGGAAGGAGTGATCATCATCTTTCTTTTTTATCAAGAGGCATATAACAACAGACATCTATATCAGAGAACTAAGAACTACACTGTGGGATAACACGTATTTTCCCTTCTGTATTTAAAAATAAACACCTGAATATTCCAATCAAACTAGGTTCTAAGAGAAACAAGGGAAGATTTTCTCATTTGAAAGGAAGAAGGAATTGCATATTGATTTATCTTGAAAGAGTTAAGAGTAAATAGGTAAATTGCAATGCACCAAGTGTGCAAACACACTTCAGTTTCCTGGTTGTTGGTAACAACGGGACAAGTTCTGAAGGCATGAACNTAAAAAGAACATTAATGATTAAACCTAATAACAGAACCACTATAGTTTTCCCTAAGAAATATGAAATACAACTATTCTCATTAACCAGTTGCAGTGTAAAAACAAGAACTTTCCATTTCTTAAAAGAAATGGAGAGTAAGTTCCACATGCTTAAAGTCCTTTATAGGAAAAAAAAAAAACCAAAAACGAAGTACAGAAAAGTCTAAGCAAGTATTCGATTTATTACCTGATGTGTCCTACAGTTTGGGGATTGTGGTCTCCCACAAAAATAAAATAAAATAATCCAAAGTTCCTTTTCACAGTTGTCAACCAAGATGTCAGTTGTAATGAACCATCTGGAATCTGGCAGGAGGAGTCCCATGTCCTTATCCCCAGTGTAGAGTCTTGGACAGAACTATGTTGTCTTGAATCAGCAGGAACATCCCTTTGAAATGCCTAAATAAATAAATAAATTTAAAAAATCAGCAAACAAAATGCATGATAATTTAAAAACTTGAAGCCATTTAAAGAAAACAGCACAGAACAAATCAGCATTTCTAATATGTATTCATCCTACTCGCTTTAGCTAGCAGCAGTAGTAATATTTTTCATCAGACTTCCAAAAATATTTCTGTATTAGAGTTAACAAGTAGTCATAATAAGCATTTTGTTGGCATTCCTAGTGAAACTTTGTTTCTATAAACAAGCAAGTATCTTCCAGAAGAGTCTGAAAAGACAGTTCAAAATAAGAAGCCCAGCAGGTGTGCAGCAGTAATACGCCATGAAAGCTCAGAAAAGCCTGTAAGTATAAGCAATTTTCTCTGTCGTACTTAATAATCTACAAGCAGAATACCTAATCCAGATTTTAGGTCACTTGAATTAGAGAAGACCTTTTTATTTTAGTCAACAAAGTAATTGTCCTTGAATGAGGGCTTACAAAATTCTAGAAATCCAACAATGTTCCATCTTCCTTCTTTTTCAGACTTACTTTCCTGAGAAATAAATGTCACCACCCACAAGGAAGCGTGCGTTTGAAGTTGTAGGCAACAACAGATATCTAATATCATAAATGTAACCCATGAATATTGCAGAAATATTATAAAGCAAAAACAAAACAAAACAAAAAAACAGAAACCAAATAACTGTCTTCCAAACCTGTGAAAGATATGATGAAATAAGAGCTGAAAGGATCTCTTGGGCATTCCCCAAACTCTTTCTCATGATTATGCAGGGGCATATTAAAAACAGTACAAATGCTAGTAAACACCAAGCATACACTCTGTCACCCCAGTTGAACTACTTAATTTCCATGTGAGTAACATGATAATTAGAATGGTTTCAGGAAAACAAACAAACAAGTGAAAAACATCCAAACCATTTGAGGTGAAATAAGAAACAAATGAGCCATTTATTCCATGGTTATAAACACAACTTCAATCGATGTAAGTAAAGAACCTGCACTAAACTGTTCTCCTTCAACATGAGTTGCACGACATGCAGGAAGAAGGAACTGAAAGATTTGTCCTGAAAGATCTTAAATATCTCCAACAAGCTGCATCTTAGCTCAAAGGGATTTGAAAGCATTTATGCTGTGCAGTATGAGGTCACCAGAAAGCAATTAATAGCAAAATTACAAGATCGGGCTGTGACAGTGTCCAATCCTTCATCAGTTTCACTGTTTCATCAACATAATAATTCTACAAACCGTTTAATATAAAATACTGTAACAGAAAGCTAGTTAAATATAGCACTAACTTTACATTATGACAGAAAAGCCGTATCTTGTTTCGACAAATACCTACAGAACTGAAGATGGGCAGTAGGATTTACAATGAAACAAAAGAAAGCAAATACTTTCCATTCTCTACATTCCACAACAGTAAGTACCACCAGCTTGTATTCAAATTGCTTTGTATACACATAAAGATACTGCAATCTCTTGCTGGAAAACAGTAACTGTAAAAACAGCACAAGGCAACACTTCAGAAGATACATGCACATAAAAAAATGAAGAATATTGTATCCCACCACCCCCAAAAAAAACCCACACACAAAAAAAGAAAAAAACCCACCACGCTGCAAAAGAGATTTGGGTAGGAAGACTTTTATATTATCATGTAAATGGTGTTTGGCATTTAGCACCTCCTCCTCAAGTGCTAAAGGATCTTAAGTCATCATTCATTCACCACCTTGAATACGTTAGTGTCGTGTGCTGAAGTACTCCCTCGGTGGGACCAAGACGACTGCTGTGGCGAGAAGCAACAGCATGATGGTCCACAGACTTCCAGGTTTCCCTGGAGGCGAGATTAAAGCCCAGCACAACAAACACTTCTTTGGATCTCAAGAAATATACGGTTTGATAAAAGATAAGAGATACTACAGACATTTTGGCTTAATAAATCACACTGAAAAGAATCATGAAAAAAAAAAGATAAAAGATGGGCTGTGATTCAGGTCTGTAAGTTTTTTAAAACATCCTATTTACTGAATCATTAATGGAGGGGAAAGGATTATAGATGAAAGAACAAATTGGAAACAAAAAGGTACAGAAATGCAACAAAGGATAAGCAGTACTGTTTGGTTGTTGAATTTGTTTTTGCAAGACAATCCAGACGGTGATTTCAGACTTCTGAAGAAGCTCACATTAACCTTTACTGTTAACTAAAAGAGAGATGCTGTTCAATTTATTTAACAAACGTATCATTTGTATTGCATTTAGAAAAATGTTAAAAAACATTACAGACTGAAGGCAAAAAATGTATGTCCAGTTGCACATATAATCTTGGAAATCAAGTGTAATTTACCCCCTACTCCCTGTACAGATCAGAAATGCAGTAACAGTAATTAACATGTACTCTATACATCTTGAAGTAGTTGGTTTTTTTCCCCTACAAATTCAGTAAGACCTCCTGTCCCTTTGCAAAACCGTTTAGAACACACACACACACACACACACACACACCCCCACCCACACACCAAAAAGGGTACCAGCATACTCACTTTGGCACAACTTGTACTGCAATCGTATTTGCTTGCCTATGCCAATCCAGAAGACTGGTACACAGAAAGAAGTCCTTACAACATCCTAACCGCAAACCATCTTCTAACTTCCTATGAACAGATTTTTCAACTGCAGATAGATTTAAAGGCTGCCAATTTTGTGCTGCATGAACAGCACAATGAAAGGGACAGATTCAAGGAAAAGCTGTGTCATTCTGGTTCATACGAATTACTATATTCGTTTGTTTTTTTACAATGTACCTATTCTGAGCCAACTGGAGCCGCTATGTGCACACCTACAGGTGAATGACCTACCCTGTGCTTCAGATTAACAGCAAAACACACACAATAGAAAAACTAATCTTTGCTTACCTGAAAGTTATCTTTTTTTTTTTTTTTTTTTGAATAAAACAGTTTCATTGAAATTGGTAATGCAAACTTGCGGTTTGTGAGCCACAATAGTAAGTTACTAGTACTTGGATAGCATTCCACCCCTGAGGTTTCCTCTAGTTGAGAGAGGAATTTCATAGCTGAGATAATTCAGCTCTAGTTTCTATAATTACACAGATCGGATTAAACAGACTTAAGGAATTTTATGTGCTGCAGACAGAGGGGAGGGACAGACCACAGACCATCCTTGTGAACCCCATCCCCTTCACCTCCCCACGTATCTGAACGTTAATTTCTTGCATGCCACGCAGGGTACGAAAAAGAAGAAAGCAGGAAGGCTGACCTCAGGAATCACTACTGTTTGGAGGGAAAATAGGTTCTAGTAAGCAAATCTGTATTTTCTGATTTTTATTTTGTTAATTCAGTCCACAAGTGTACTGTAGCAGCATTTACATTTCGGCACAGGAGGAGTTTTCAATAAGCACGTTTGAAAGCTCTGTTTTCTCTTGGATACTGAAGGATGAAGTTTATTTATATCAAATCCCAACACTGGCCATTCACTGGATGGCAATAAACTATCCAAAATTATCCCTAAAATTATCCAAACAGTTGAAAGGATTGGATTTAAACATTAAAGGTAGAACATTATCTGGTTTTTCAATTTAAAATCCCTACCAAAACAGCTAGCAATAGGTCTCATGAAAAAAAAACTTCCAATTTTAGCATCTTCTATAGGTGGCATCAACAGGAACCTACTTTAATAGATGGGAAGCACAGGGCCAGCTGTTGCACGAATTCAGTTTAGACAGTACGTATGGGTGGAGGATAACGATATATTTGTGTTCTTCAACCTTTGGGATTACTTGCAATTAAACACTTTATGAAATGAACACTCTTCCCCTTTTTCATCATATTGATAACATTATACCACCACCAATCACCCTAAATTCTTTTACTTCTTCTATCAGTAACCACTTTGTCTAGACATGATCCTGAATGTGCCCCTTTTCAGAGGGAAAATTGTTACCAGCTGTGAGATGGAAGTCTAGCACTAGGTAGGCATACACTAAAGGCATCTCAAAAAATTATCAATGTTGTGCTTTTACTGCTTTCTTTTGTACAATCCAGAGAACAAGTGATTAAAAAAAAAAGACAAGTAAAGCCACTGCTGAGTTTTATGACAGAATGCATGACATATGGAAAACCATTGGATCCTTTGTTTCAGCTTCTGACTTGAAAACTATCATTTGCAAAATGCTAAATTGACTTGTAATGAGTGAGGATATTTCTGGGAACAGGATCTACTCAACTTAATCTAATTTCTGTAATAGGCATCAAGACTTCTATCTCCTCCTTGTTAGGCAATGTAGATGGAGATAGGAAGCTTTGCTCTGCCCATGATGGAAGAAATCAATATTTTCTTTTCAAAAGAAAAAGAAAAGTCAGAAGGTGATTTTTCGTTCTTTGTTGAAGCAATTATTGATACCATCACAGTGGGGAAAAAAAAAAAAGAAAAAACAAACAGAACAGCTGTCAAAATAACTGGTATCAGTCAAATGCAGGGCAGGAAATTGGATTAGAAGGGAAGGGGGTAGAAGTCTACATTCAACATGCAAAGGGGACACACCATCAGTAGAAAGGGAAAGCAAATTTATTTCTTAAACAGGCTTCTGTTCATCAGATACTTCAACAGAATTCTTGCACAGGTCTAAAGAGTATTCCTTGCTCATTTTTGTTAGAGTTACAAGCAGTTTACCCCCCTAACCTGACAGTCAAAATCAGTCAGTGCTAAATTCCCAGGCTTGTTGCAAGTCATTCAGAAATCTCCAAACTGCATGCAGCAGCCGTTTACCTTGTGTCTGTGCCCAGCATTTGCCCTAGTTTCATATAAAGCTGGACTTTTCTTCAGAAGTTGCTTTATTATCTGAGCACTAAAGGCTAGAACTTGATTATCCATCTGTACTCTCCCTGAAACTAGACGCTCAAGTTTATGTAAAACAGTATGGAGAAAGCCATACTTGCTGTACTGTGTATCTTTGTTAGTGTTTAAAAAAAAAAAAGGCAAAATCAATTAATGTATTAAAATTTGAGGCAGTAGTTGAGCTGTCTGTCTATCCCAGCACTAGCAGGCCAGCAACCCTGGGAAAGACTAGTGAGATACAAGTTCAAGTAGCAGCTGGAAAAATAACAGCACATGTTAAGGCACAGAGACAGGCAGTAAGCAAGTCTGGTATTTGCCCCAGCTTTTTACATACACGTGGAAGTCTGCATTATTTTGTTTCAAGGTTGTTCTGCATTTTCGATACGCTAAATGTGAGAAGAGGTACAAACAGAAACCAATTCTCCCCAGTATCTCTAGATTTCCTGTAAGCACTTATAAAACACTTTGTATTTGCAAAGACTCCATGTCTTTCAGAAAAGCAAACCTAGGACAGATGAACACAGGATGTAATACAGCAGTTTTCTAACCAGCAAACAAGAATTCCCCATTCACAACTACAAGAACCATCTTTACCATGAAATTAAGTAAAAAGGCTGGACACTGTGCTTAGTTTGACACAGCTGAGGACAGACTATATCAACCCAATAAAATATATTAACAATTACACATTTTTGCTGTTGGTTTGTTTTTGCTACATTTTATTTCTTAATTCTGCTAGCTTGGAGTCACAGAGCTGACATTCCTTTGCTTAAAAGACATGCACGTATACATGCCCGGAGGAATCACAGTGGTAGGTTATTTTCTATACTATGTATGCTGTATTCCAGGAAATTGAGAAGAACCAATACCGGGTTTACTTGCCTCTATTCTGTTCGAAGCAGGATTATAAGGATAATACTCCCTAGAGAGGAAGTATCAGGAAGGAGAAAAAATTGCATAAAAATGCTCTGTACTAAACAACAATTACCTTTACAAAAAGACTAGACTAGCATTGTCCTTACAAGAAGCTGTACTGTCTACATGTGAATTTGTAGATTCCCCTCAAGTCTTTTCCTTTGGGAGAGCTGAGCTTTCTACAGGATCCGTATTATTTCAAAATGTCTATTACAGAAGTAGCTACACGAAGAAACAAAACAAAACAAAAACACTGGCCGCATAAGCTTCTTACCATAACTTACACATGCACCACAACTTACATGTGCACTACCGCCCTCCACAGGTTAAGTGGAAGAACCAATTGATGAGTACAGCAAAGTCTCTGGGAATGGTCTTGCCATATCCTTAGCATATTGGTGATACAAGCTTTGGATGTGCTATTTCTTTTTTTTTTTCCCCCTCCCTTCTCTGTTTGGCAAAAGAGGATCTTCCCTAGAAAAGAAGATTTTTGGAGATACCTATATAAAAGACTTGCCACACAACAAGAGCTTTTCCAGCTATTTTTCACCTCAATTATTTTAGGCAATATTTAAACTCAATATAAGCATATTTATACTAGCATCATAACCTCAGGGTTCCTGTGATTAGAAAAAACACCAATCTGCCCAACCAACCAAAAACACTCACAAAAAAGTTACATATGCTTCTTTGTTAGAATGAAAGAGGAAAATGTTTATGCCTTAAGCAGAAAGATATCGATCAAAATTATCTCATTCTTATGTTAATAAAAACTATGGGTATATCTAGAAGAGAAATATTGCATTCCAGCTACTGCTTAGTTCTTGAGGACCACTATTACCTCTACACAGTTCTTGGACAAACTCAAAGTGGAAACAGTTAATTTTGGCAAGTAAGACTGATTTTTCAGGCAGATAAACCAACAAAGAACTCACTGCTGTTAAAGAATGAAGGTCATACTTCTTCCTTCTTCTCCCTGTACCTCTGCCCATGCTGCTGGAGTGTGGTCCCACCTCCACCTTCACACCTGAACTTTTCCATGGCTTGATTCAACGAAAAGTGACTGAAAACCGTGAAGCCCTTTTGCTAGGGTAAGTTTTTTGCTGGCTACTGAGTTACAGCAGTACACAAGAAGGTTTTTGCAAGTGCTAGCCAGCATGAAGTTAGCAACAAGAAGGACAGAGAAAGAACCGTACCTCCCTCTTTTTAGAGAGGTGAGTTTTATGTCAGCCTTGCCACAGTGGTCAATTAAGGACACTCTTCAACAGCACCAGTGCAATTAAATTAAAGCTACATGAAGGTGTAGATTAATATTTTGGGGGGAAAAAAACAAAAAACAAAAAAGTCTATTAACTGATAGCCTGTTGATGAATCCCAAGACAAAAGACGGGCAAGATGATAGGCACCTGTATTTGGAACAGATTATTCCCTTCTGGGAAACTTTCCTTAGGGGAGGGGCAGGAGAAGGAAAATAAAAACAAACAAAAAAACCACACACAACCCTAAAAGTCTC
Source organism: Chauna torquata (assembly GCA_013399475.1). NCBI lineage: Eukaryota > Metazoa > Chordata > Aves > Anseriformes > Anhimidae > Chauna > Chauna torquata. The sequence continues at coordinate 83,001 of VXAL01013169.1, read as the reverse complement.
AACTTGGAGAGCAAGGGAGGATTCCAGAGGGAGCCACAATTCTCCTGCCTGCCAACAGGCCAAGCCACACTCGCAGATGCTCCGAGAGCCACGAGCCAGGGTCTGCAATTGACATTTTGCTCTCCCTCTCTCGGTGCTTCACCCCTATGGCCCATGGATTTAAAGGCTTTTTGAATCTACCACACAGCTTTTATAAGAACATAGCAGCTGATCTTACAACTAATATTCATTCAACAGAAAATTCAAAGCAGCTCTGTACAATTATGAAACAGAGAAATCGGAATTATTCAGAGACAGCAGCTCCCTTTTTCCAAAAAGCCAACACACAAATAACTGTGCACATACTTTCTACATGATTTCTTATGTCTTCAGTTTGAGAGCCATTAAATGACTAATGAGGGAGCAAAGAATTCTGGGTTCCCTATTAAACTATGATATTGTGCAGAAATGATTAATAGCATGTCATTTAAATAAGAACTTTGTCCATTTTTGAAGCATGAATCAAAAATTCCCTGACTTTGTTTACATTTATGTACTGAAAAATGCAGTACAAATGAATCCATGCTGCACTGACTTTAATGTGTTTAAATCAAAGATTTATGCTTTTCCCAATGCTACTATCTACAGAGATTTTTAAGTCATACCCTATTCAGTTAACAACTGAATGCTATTTACTGTATTAGCATTAGAAGATATTTTTTATTTGATTCAATTAGAAAGCTATGTAGTAATTAGATTTTCAAAGAAACAGTATAATGATAAATGCAAATACAAAAGCGTAACATGGAATTGCTCTGCCTCTTCCAAAATTAAGGGCTGGATACATTCCACTGTCTGCAAATTATGTCCTACCACCTACTGAGTATGTAGACATCACCAAAAAAAATTCCAACTGGACAAAAATAGCACCAAATTTACCAAAGGATATTTGTAGACTTATTTGAGAAACCTGTCTCCAAAGGAAATCCCAGAGTTGCGAACCTGATAAAAGGCTCTTATAGCTATGCTTTAGTTAATCTTGCTGCACTGGTTACATATATCTGCCCTCATTCACCTGTCCTGTCCCTCTATCAGAGGTACTGCTACAACAGCAAGAGTTGGCAGAAGAGAATGTTTTTACACCTCAAGCACTCCTGCTTGGTCTGGCGTCTAAGCTCACATAGACCAAGACGCGGGGCTTTGCATTTGTGTGAGCAAGGCACAACCATACCACCATTCCTTCCACTGACTTTGGTGCAAAGTCAACAGCCTTGAGAAAGAGGAAGAATAGACAGACATTGCCTTAAACCACAGAAGCAAGATTCAGTGGAAAATCTCTCAAACATCTATCTACTTCAAACCTATACACTCTTGGGTACAGGTTAGCAGCACTGTATTATTTGTACAAAATAATGCTGCACATCAGAAAAAAATTAAAACTTGCCCTCAGTCTTGTAGTTCAGATCCCTGACAGCCAGAAGAGGGCACTCTTCACAGTAACAGGCATGTGAGAAGCCAAGACATTNTAATTCTGAGCAATAACCTATGCCTTTTTAACCCTGCCTTACCTTCTCGTAGTCCCTTACTGAATGTAACAGAAACACTTAGCTGACAGTCAGTGATAAAGAATATCAAGATAACACTTTCAGGAATATATCTGCATACATGAGAATAAGGAAATTAAGAACCAGCAAGACTAGAGCAATCTTTATCCACAAACTCAAAACTTCTGCCCTAGAAAGGTTTAAATGTACACTGACGGTCTGAAAACACTGGCACTATACAGTGCTTCTGCGGAGTCACCTGGAGCACTGGATCCTCATAAGGGTCAGCCGTCCCACTTTGCACACAGCACTGTTGTTCTCCTATTAGTTCTCATCTTGGACTTCACTTTGGACTTTTAGGATATGAACGATCAGAGCAAAGTACATCCAAGGAAGTAAACAACTTTGCCTGGTTTCCTCATGGTGAATAGAACAGTCCTCAGGATGCAAACACTGCTACAATGTAAGGCGACAAAGAGGTTCCTCTAAGGTTCTCCCAGCTAACTAGTAAATCTAGCAGGCTTTAGGTGTTTTTGTATGATGCCAAAATATGCACTTTTAATATATTAAAAAAAAAAAAAATCAGACCTTAACCATTTTAGAAGAAAAACGTTGGCATACTAGGATACTGCGTTAAGAATGCAATCCTCTTGTTTTCATAGAATCACAGAAACACAAGGTTGGAAAGGACCTACAAGATCATCTAGTCCTACCGTCATCCTATCACCAATACTACCCACTAAGCTACTAAATCATGTCTTGTAGCACCTTGTCCAGGTGCTTCTTGAACACCGCGAGGGTGGGTGACTAGGGGAACTACACAACATCATGAACGACAGAAGTCTTCCTGACAGACCAGGAAAGTCCAATTCACGCGTTTCAACAGACGCAGGGTTTCTGATGAAATTAGAATTCTAGCATTGAACAGTCTGTGTTAGATGAAACCCGATGTGACTAGCTTATGCATACTGTTATAAAATACAACTCTGTGGCTACTCCACTCTCATTTGAGTAACTAAAATAATCTAAGGAGTTTATACATTATTTAAACTTGTAGTGACGTTAGGATCAGTTCTGTTCTCACCTTTCTTTACTGGCTGAAGAGGGAGACAGAGGGGAGGAAAAGACTTTCTGAAACAGACTTCTAGACAGTTAACTGAAAACCATTTCTGACATCATTGTCTCACAGGCAAGCACCTGCACAAGACAACTTAGGTTGAAAGACAAAAGCCATTTAGCCTGAACGTTATAGCATTAACCTTTCAAAAACCGCACACTTCAGAAACAGCAAAGCATTAGGCTAGTGGAAAATAAGTGTTGAATGGCCAAGCCTCTCCTTCCCTAAGGAGCATGCCTGTCTGAAGACATGAGGGAAAACTATTTAGCAATGCTTACGAAATACAACATGACTTATCTTTAGTTTTGCCAGCATAGTTCTATTGGCTTGGGAGGTGAAAAATGAATGCCCTTCTCACATGACATTGCTGTCCCAGCAAAAGCTCTCTAGATACAACTATGCTGACGGAAGATTTTGCTGGCTTAGTTTACATCGTTCAGAGAAATTTTACTGACAGCAGAAAAACTACTACTGTCTTTTAAGCTGTTTCTACTCTGGGAGCTCTGCTGCAGATGTATACACAGCTCTGCATCCATATCCCCACACCAACTTCAAGCCATTTCATGTTTCAAACGAACCCCAGCTCCTCACTTTCAATCATTATTTTGTCTAAACACATAACATCAACCTCAAAATATTGATGTTTTTCATTAGTATTTTGAAGAGGGTGTTTTAAGTTAATAAACCGAAGCATCTCTATTATCAATGGATATCCTTCAAACAGCAGCTTTCTTGAAAGATACACACCTTCATTCCATTCACAAAACAGCCATTCAGAACTGCACACTGCAACTAACTCCAGACTCCTGGAGTTAACAGGCCAGAAAGATTCTGTTTAGGGCCATAGATACGAAAGATTATGAAATGGGTTTGGTAATCAAAAAAGCTATGAAGCAAAAGCTTCAAATAACAGGCTTTTTCCACCACCACCACCCCCCTTAAAACAAGGGTCACAAACTTGGTGAATTCCATACCATTACAGTCTCACCTTGCAAAAAGTAAAATGAAGATACAACAACAACAAAAAAACCACACATAAAAAAACATAACAACAAACAAGAAGAGAAACGCCACAAAATTTTCCATGGGCTGCTATCAATAGGCTCACCTGTGTTGCTTGCATAGCTTCACAAAATATTACATCACAGAGACAAGATACATACATACATTATTTGGCAGCTTAAAAAAAAAAATCTGTTCATTATAAATACCAGTTAATAACAAATCAATGCTTTAAAATTGTCTACCTAATAAACATTAATCCTTTAGCAGTGTTCCATCTATAACAAAGCCATAGCAGTTCTAATGTCTGCTTTGCTAGCACAGAAACTTTTAAAATGTAAATAACCATTGATTTCATGAAATCAACTGCCACAAGTTTTAAGTAACTGGCCAAAACTACTTGTTACCTCAAGAAAAGGAGATTTGGTCCACAATAAAGTCGTCAACATCCTGCATAGGAAAATACGTTTCTCTGTAGCCTACTGTAAATAGTCTTGCTATCTTGATTTGAAGTCTACTCAGTTCAAAACTTTTCATAAAAAAATTCTTAATCTTACTTATAATTACTCATTACAATGGAAATAACAGTAGCACTATTAAAAAGACAGATGTCTCCTCCATTTTTGCAAACTAGGGAAACTGCCTGGTTTTACCAGAACAATTCATAATGGTTTTCCAATCCCAGCACAAGTAGAATATTCAATTAATAAAAATTAGCAAGAATGCTATTATTAAACCAGATGATACAAGAAAAAGGAGTATTTCTAAAGTCAATGTTTAAAGAAAGGAGAAATTTAGGCACACCGATGATCTCTGTTAATTGATTAGGCCTTAAAATGGCTTTGTGGTAAAAAAGAAAACCAAATGCAAACTGTAATTTCTGTACAGACATTTTATTCTTCTCCTTTCAGGTATTATTTAAACACTATTTCCGAACTGACATACCCGTATCCTATTGGCATTTTACTTTATTATGCAGTTACGGAAGATGCGCTTTCCATAATTTCTCATACAAGGCTCTGTTTGCATCTTTAGAAAGCTTACAGCACAGACGCTCAGCTGATTGCTCGGGCACTCGTAGGGCCGCACTGAAGTGGTCTGTTGAGGCACTTGCTGAAGCTGCTTAGACGATAGAAAATCAACAGCTGGGCGCCGTGCTGTCAGTGACACCCAGCCAGGCACCACGCACAGCCACCAAAATGCGCAGAGCCTATATTGAGCTCCTCATTAGCAATTCATAAGCAACTGATGCAAAGGCCTTCTGAAGCTGTGAATGTGCTGTAAAATGGCTGCATGGATTTTAATCCCTTTCGCCATTAACATTCACTAACACAGTCAGACTACTCCCAAAATAAAAGTTTATTCTACACTAAAAGAAATTCTGATATTTGAGACAAAAGTATAAACCATTTGTACTGTAAAGAGATTAGTTTCCTTTCTAAGCATTTTTATTTCTTCAGATTGACATTGTGAGCACAACAAAAAAAAACCAGCAAGTTACTTCACAGTGCTAGCAGTAAATACAGTTTTTAATCAGCAGTATGAATGCCATGATATTTTCTGGACTGGTACACAGCCACTACCAGAACACAAGTAAGGAAGAAAATCATTTACTAAACAGAGGGGTAGAAAAAAGAAAGACAGTTATTATGATATGCTAATTACCACACTTCCAAAGTCATTATCCAGATCAGGCTTCTATAGTTCTCTTGCTTGCAAGAAGCTGCTACCAATACCCTGTCTGCAGTATTACCACAAAGCTCAGTAAGTACTACTACAGAATGATAATCCCCCATTTGCACTTCTCTAGCTACCGCGCTGAAGAATCCTGCATACCAAGTCAGGCTGGAAGGCAAAATGGAGCAATGTTTCTCATTCAGGGGCTCCATGGAGGAGAGTTGGGATCTTGGGATGCTATCATTCCTGAGCAACAGGAGATCAGGACCCTATATGTTTAAGTGACAAGGTTATACACATATATATGCATGTGTATATATACATATGTATACACACACACTTTTATATAGTATACCCAGTATCAGAAATAACATAATAAGTATAGGAAGATTTAGACCTGTCACAGACTGTAGCAGTTTCAGCACCAAAAGACCGTGAATATATATAAAAAACCAGCTGTATTCATGATCTTTTGATATTGAGACTGCTACTGCCCATGACTGGTCTAAAACTTCCTCGCTATTCTCCTCTTCTGCTATCCCTGTGCTCCGTCTTTAATGCCTCCATTCCTACTGGCTGCAAATGGCAGTGGCACTCACGCCATGCATCTCAACTGTCATCCCTGACCAAGTGGGTCTAGGAGTTTTTTTGTGTGTGTTTTGTTCTGTTTTTGTTTTTTAAATCATTAAGATCAGCAACAAGCTGCAGCTAACATTTAACAGGAAACAAAGCGGTATCAATGGAAAAGAGGAGGAGAACTGGGTAATCAACTACTGTGTTATATTCCACACTGTCTCTCAGAAAATTTTTGTTGATTTCCCTGAAACTTACACACTCACAGATTATAGAGTCAAGAACACATCAAATACTTCTTTTCGTCTTTTATTAGCTTCTGTAACTCCTATCCTGGAGGCTGCCATCCTACAGGAAAGGACAGCCTGGTCTGCAATTATTTTTCATGAGCAAAGCAAAATAACTCCCCCCCCTCCCAATTTTATTGGTCTGCTCTAACTGATAGACTAAAAATTGGAATAGCAGTCGTTCTCACCCTTGCCCATTACTGGAAGCTGACCCTTCAGCAGGAGTGTATAAAAAAAAGCCTTCAGTGAATTCCATGAGGCACTTTCACATAATCTTCACCTTCTAGCTGTCCAGATTCTATTATATAACACAGATAACATAGATAACATTCCTCCTTTCCAGAAGTTCACTGTTTCTCATTATTTTCCAGTAGAGGAGAATCTCTAATACCTTCCTCTCCCGGAAAATGTTAGACCATGCACCTCATAGAAATTGGAAAAGTAGGACATTCTAAGCCAAGATCAAAGCGGGCTTACGACTACATATGTGTATCAGCACTATGAAATAAGCTTCATATTAACAGTTTCCACTTCTGTAGTTGGGCTCTATAAATTGCAGTCTTGCTGTTAACAATTGATAATTAGAAATAGATTCTTAAAAATGGTCAAACAACCAACTCAGAAATAAGATGTGATATGCACCCATGGCCAATTGTTTAAGTCTATTAATTACTATCATCATCAGACGTCCTTTTGAATAAAAACAGAAGTATGACATTAGTAACTAAAAAATTTATACTAGGAATCAATGTAATAAAATTTTATCTTAAAACTTTAAAAAGAATTTTAAACAAAAATGAAAATGTCATATTAAAGACATATGAAGCATCAGCACAATTTGACAATTAGTACAGTATTCCACAAAACTATCTGCAATAAGTTTCCATCAGCTGCAATCTACAAGAAGGTGTATCTTCTGCATATTGTTATGAATACAAGCTACTAAGAATGGCAATTAAAAACACATTTTGTTTCTTTAAATTTTAAAATGGGTGGAAGAAGGCATTAACACCTACATTAAAGTAGGTGCAAAATATTGGCTTAATATTTAGGATCTTTTCTTGGTTGTAGCAAAAGTCGATTGGAGCCCATTCTACTTAAGTTTGTACCGTTTGTTCAAATTTACTCTCCTTTCTTTCCCATCAGGTTGTTCTCTTCCTTTCACAGTTGCTGCTGTTCCATACAGACTGGTGCAGGAAGGTGTGTTTTTTTGTGGTGGATTTCATTAAAGTGGGAGATGGGAAAAGACTGCTGAAGGGAAAGGAGGAAAGAAAAAAAAGAGGTAATCTACAGTGGCAGATCCCAAAATGCAGATTTAGTTGTTATAATTGCCAATGGACAAAATTTTTAATCCTTTCACAGGGAGACTGCTTTACAATATTGAAACCAGAAGAAAACCATCAGTGCCTACAACAATCAAAGTTTTCCTTAAGAGATGAGAAATAAATTTTAGCTTAATATTAAAATAGTCTTCAGGGCATCTGTGCTTAATATTAAAAAGGAAGAGAGGATTTAGAGAGGGAACAATAGCTACCAGAAATATTTCTGCCCACAAAATGTACTGCATAGATGCTCATTTGATGTCATGTGTACAGCGTTATGAATGTCTTTATACAGAGATTATGCCAAATGCAACTACATGTAAAAAAAAAAACCACAGAAATAACTCAAAGTATTTGAAGCGGGAAAATAATTTGAACTGAATATCATAAAAATAATGCCTTAACGTTTCTCTTAAACAGGAAAAGACACAAACAGTAAGTTTCTACTTATCGTAAGCGTATATCCTGGAAACAGGCATTGGAGCACTTGGGGCATTACCAACCCTAACTTAGCTGATCTTCAACTAGGAACATGCAGAAATTGCATCTGTTATCAAACACACAATCACGTTTGCGGAAAACTATCTAACAGAATAGGCATTATAAGCCCAGAAGCTGATGAGCAAATATATAGTTCAATTCAATTTAAATTTCAAAGCAATACCACACATCAAACATGCAGGAGAGATATTCAAGAGATAAACGAAAAACTGTCTAGAAAACAATCCAATGCTTGCTAAAGAAGGAAAGAATTCTCTGGGCTTGCTCAAGAAGAGCGAAGATATGCCATGCAGGGACAGCCACTTCAAAACCATCCTCTTGACAAAAGAATACTCCCAATGATGGTTGTACTGAAACCCTAAATACAAGTGATAGGGGAAATTAGTATTTAATTAAGCTTTTTAAACTCACAATAAAATTACACAATTCAGTAAGTGGTGAAAGCCCACCACGAAGTGCCCCCAGACTGGTATCTGACCCACAAAATAGAGGGGACTGGACCACCCTGAATGCAAGTTTCTTTAAAACTTGACACAGATAAATCTAAACTGACTGAAAAAAGCAAAGATATAGCACTCCGTTACATGGGGTATACTTGGGAGGTGCTGGTGGCTCTGCAATATCCAATTGTTTAGTGCAGAAGGGCTCTATATTTCCCCCAAAAGCTCAAAATAAAATCTACAGGCCTTTACATTTTCAGGACAGAAAATGAAGGATGCAAACTTCTGCAGGAGTAGGCACAAAGCTAACAAACTGAAACATTTGAACTAAAAGACCACCTTTGCTTTTAGCAAGAAGAATGAAGGAAGAGGAAAATGAGTTCTTTGCAGACGCAGAGTGAGATACACAGCAACCTTCTGGACCAAAAGACTAGTTAAGAGAAAGCTTGATAAAGGAAAAAGCTTAAAAAGACGTAAATGGGATACTTTAAGTAGACCATTTACAATTCCCAAATGAAGTTTATCTATAAACTTAAAGAAAATAGAACACCTTTGCTCAGATACACGAGAAAGGGAGACACTTAAGAGTGTAAGTAATGTTTGGCCCACCCACATGAACATAAAGGTTCCAAAGGAAGCCATCTGCTGACTAAACAAAGTTTCCTCCATGTGACTGATTTTGAATTTGTCTCTTCTGAGTTTCTAACAAATCTCAAGACATTTGATTGAACAAAGATATTTTGATCTCTACTGTTAGAGAAATTACATTACTCCAGACTGGTCATGAATGCCTATTCTGTATTTGCTTCACATAACCTCACTATAAAACCCCTCCCTTCCAAGAAAGCACAGATCGTCAAGTGCTGCAGTTTCATTCCTTTGCACCATAAGCACAGTTTAAAGTGATGAAGTTAAAATAAACATCTTTCTCTACAGTTTTTATTTTGTTCTAAAAAGTGAAATGTATCCTCTTTTTTACCAGTATAAATGAAAATTTTACTGCCGTTTAGAATCTAGTCACCAATTAGCTATGGTTACAAGGTAATGACAAAGTGAGGTACAGATCTAAATAGAGCAGGCCTTATGCTATAGCCTTAAATTTAAACAACCCCAAAACATTGACTATGCACAGCTAGTCTTAAAGACTAAATGCAATTACATCTCAAATGCCTTCTGGACAACAGGTACCAAATAAGCAAGTGTTTAACAGTAGGTCCATCTGTAGGGCTGACTGTTGATAAAGACTAACTTACTGTTAACTAAAAACTCTAGAGTACTGTATGCAAACAGTTAAATACAAGCTGAAAAAAATACTTCCAGCATCCACAGAATTCAAGACTAAAAATCTTTTTGCATGCACTCATAACAACCTACTAGACAAATATCAAATATATCTCTGGGTATAAGTAAATGTTTGGTGTTGTTTATGTGGAGTATTTAAGTATTTACAATTTCTGCAAGAGTAACAGTCACATGACCAGACTTTTCAAAGCGGGGAAAAAAACACCACTAAAACTGACATCTCTCCAAGGTATTACTCACAATGTGAAAGCAATGTTTTTGGGAGCACAGGGTAAAGAAGATGCTGAAAGAAATTCTGTCCAAATTTTCCCCTCCTGAAGCTCTAATATCGTTTCCCTCAGGAAACTCTAATACCTTGTTCCTATCAAATGGTGAGGAAGACCTAACAGAAAGCAAATTCTAATAGAAGATGATCCTGCAGCTACTGAGCCTGTCATCCATTTCACTAATTCTGATCCTTAAGGTCATGCTTAGTGAAGAAAAAACACCAACAAAAAATTTTTTTTTAAACTCTCCGCTAGAAGACACATTGGAACACATTTTGAAAGGCCACCTTTCTCATTTTCTGAGAGCTGGACAGTTGTCTTACATAAGCAGGGGAAAAGACCTAACAGTTGAAGCTCTAGTCTCCATATCTGCAAGAAAAAACACTCAGATTACATTCAACCATAGACCAACTTCCAAGATCTAGAGAAAACATCGCTGCTTAGTAAATTAAATAAAGTATGGTTTCTGCAGCTTAGGCAAACAACTGAAAAATGCCTCATGCTAAACAAAGTAGAGAATATATCATAAAACCAGTTACAGACTAAAGATCAGTTACTTAGTTCTGTCAGATACATGTTTTATCACTGTAATCTGTCCTTCCACCCCCAGCTGTTCTTCTTACTGAACATTCTCAGCCCATTTCTTCTAAAAAGGGCTATAACCCTTTCAAGACCTTTGTGTTTTCTCCACAAACTATCTACCTAATGTATTGTATTGCAGATAAAAATAAACTAAAAGAAAAAAAAATAAAATAGCTGTAAATTTAGACTCAAAATGATAAATTCCTGCAAGCCTAATGAACACACTGCATTCATATCTTGGTATAAACTACAGTCCAGGAGAAAGTTAAAATTCAGACTGCTCTGGACATTCTGCTTCTACACATTCTCATCCAAATGCTCAGGCGTTAGCTGAGCAAAAAATTAAGCTACTACTCACTTGCTGTTTGGAGTTTAAGGTCATTCTAACTGCCTGGAAGCAAAAACAATATGCTTTAACATCCACTCAGCCACATGAGGTTCATGTTGGTTTTTTATAGTGAAAAAGACGGCCTGAAACACAAAGTAACATCTCTGATAAACTTTCTCTGTGCTTCCCCATAAGTAACTGAGTAAGTGAACTGACATACTGGGTCAGACACATGAAAGTCCCAGATGCTAAACACAGTTTTAAAATCTACTTTAAGTACCAACACTCGGGGGGGGGGCACGACAACAAAAAAAACTAGTGTTATCACACTGGATATAGTTTTCCATTTTACTCTCAACATTTTTTTCAAAACAAAACCTGGTCTCAAGTAAGGTATGTGATGTTGTGATGTGCAAATTGTCATTTGTTAGAATGTACTCATTTTGATGCCATGCTGTTCAAAAACAATGAGAAATTAACATAGGGCTTTCACACTGAGCAAGGTGGTGGTGGTGGTGAATTTTGAGGGGGAGAGTGAGTGTGGGGAAGGAAATCATTTTTTTTGGTAAAAACTATCAAGCTACCAATAAAACTAAGCTTTTGTCTATTCCAGCAAAAAGCTATAATGACCAGCAGTTTTGTGAAGACAGATGAAGTGAGAATAGGAACCTGTAGGAAGCTGTTTACTCTAAAGCAGTGTTATTTTCTGCAAAGGGACAGCTGAAATAGAAGTTCCCAAATAATAACATCCACCCCCGAAACAATGAAAACCCAAACAATAAGCCCTCTCTCATATCTGTAAAAATCCACGTTTGGAAAGCTGACTTCATATTGCTGTGTTATCATCCCAAAGAATTCTAAACAAGCGTGAACTTGGGAACAGGGCTTCAGCTGCCGGGTGCCTAAAGGTAGGAAAGCGGGAGGCTTCAACTAAGATCAGGAAGAGCAACTTCTCATCTCAGTTCCAGTCCTCAAGTACTTCAGAGGCAAAAGACTAAGGAATGGATTGGTTTAAAGCAAGGGAGACCTTATTTGTCCAGACAAATAAGTATGTTTCTTAAGTGAAGTCCAACTACAGCTTGCCAAGTCCTCTTTATTATTCAGATCTTAGAATCTGAAAATCAACAGGTCAGATAAGCCAAGAGTGACCACTTCCTTTCAGAGCACGTATGAGTTCCCTTCCACACATACAGAAAGGAATGAGTAACGGTAGAGCTGAACCAAATAAGCGACAATACAACATCGAATGAGGACCTGAACCACAAATAAAAGGGGGATTGAGAAAAAGATCGCAGCTTTTCTCTTGCTTTGTGACAGCAGAGAGGATTTGGGAAGTCGGATATTTTTAATAATGTTTTCCAACTTATTTCTCTCCCTTAAAAAAAAAAATCCAGGGTATCAGCTCTACCCCTTCAAGTTGTTCCACAAGTAGATAGTGTTGGTACACCCTGTGAGAGAAATATGTTCAACTTATAACAGCGAGAGCTCAAGCTGAGAGCGCCTTCCGTTAGCTGAGGAATTAACAGTTTCCCAGATTTTACTACCACCACCACCTCCCCCCCTCCCCCCCAAATTTGGGTGATGTTAATTCAGTGAGCACAAAGATCTTTTTAAATCCCAGAGCACTCAAAGCTAAACAAGCTCTAACTTCTCATGTAAAAGTCCACAGGGAGAGGGAGAACAGAGGGAAAAGAAAGCAGGAGTGAAAGGGGAAAGAGAAGAACCCTGGAAAGAACACCAGGAGTCATCATGCAATTTTCACTTTCTTGCATATCTGCACAGTAAAGCATCTCTACCCAAATGAGATAATATAATGGCATTATCAGACACTAAAGGGACTTTTAAGGTAAATCAGCATACTTAATATCCACGAATAGTTTAAAAAAAACCAACAATCTTCAATTAATGACACATAAGAGGAGATCATCATTTTTTAAACAACTAGGGCTGGGACCCAGAGTATCCACTTGAGATGCATCCTGTAATATTACAGATCGGATAGCAGGCTTTACTAGATAAACAAAAGCTTTTTCATAGATGCAACACTAATTTTCAGAATGTTGCTAGGGCAACAGCAGACTGTAATGAGACTTCCCGAATAATGAGCAGGTGGCAATATACGAAGATCTTAGGCTCCTGACTGAATTATTTATATGTACTCCTGACTAGTGAGATTTATAAAAGCAATAGCCTTATTCCATCACTACAAATGGAAATAGTATATCCCTGTCTAGAATATTTATTAGAGTTCTAAACAGGCATCTCTATCATTTTAACATGATATGTAAGGCAAGATCACTAGTATGAACGAAAAAGGCCCATGCTCTAACATGAAGAGTCATTAGCAGTTATCTTGCATAAAAACCTGAGATACATGATAGACAATCTAAAAGAATAGTTTTCTAAGCCAAAGCTAAATCTAATGTTCTGTCTAAGGTTATCCTTATACTGATTCAGCAAAAATTCCAGAGGGACAGGAACAAACTAAACAATTATGACCCAAGGACCAGACTTGAGAAGAAGTGGATATACTTTATCCATCATGCATACACACAGCATTTTGTATGTGGAAAAATTCCTGCTATGGCAGGGGAAGCCTTTTGCACAGTCTAGAAATAGTCTATTATTGCACTCGAAAAGCAATGGCAGCAAGACTTGGCAAGATTTTGTTAATTTAAAACCTTTATTCAACTCTGATAATTCAACATGCAACTAGAACTTCAGAACTAATTTAAACTCCTTCATTCAGTTTTCCAGCAAAGTCTCTGATTAACTGGCTAGCAATGGTCTGAGTACACAGACAAGGCCAGCTGTGACTATTGTTTTGCTCAGTAAAACAGAAGGTAACTATTTTAACTTATTCTAGGACTGGGCTGATACTCCCTGCAAGTTCACTGAGTTCAGAAGCTGTAACGAGATGCAAAAAAATCTGCCCTACCTTTTGAGGCTTTTTGTCACAGATCTCAGATCTCCATTTTAAACAGCAATGAAATAGTAAAAATTATAGTTATTTTAAGCAATATTCCCAATTTCTGGAGATTGGCATAGTTTATGCATTGAGATATAAATTCATGTGCGATACGATGACTGTACATGAATGTTTGTAACTGCAAATTACAAAGCTGTTTTGCAAAGCTGACAATCAAAAAATGTTGCAAAAACACCGTATAAGGAAGATAATCAAATTATTTGATATCATTTTGATGATTTGATAACTCCATTCTCCACGAAGCATCTCTATTTATTAAGTGCAATTGTTTCAGTTCAGCAGATTTTCAGTTAGTGTGCATTAATTTTAGGTCAAGCACTACGACACACCACACAAAGTTGTCAAATCACGTGTGACAGCAGTACAGACCTGAATACTCCACAGAAGCTAGAAATAGTTTTCAAACTGAAGGTCATTCAGTGAAACCTCACAAGTAGAAGTTGACATCTGGTCAAGTCTTATCAACAAAGCTCCCATGGCAGCAAAGCTTCTTGAGCTAGGTTATAGCTGAACCATTTTTTCTGCAGAATCCACAAGTCAAGAAGAACATTCAGTGGAGAAAGTTTAACTCACAGAAGATTAAATTATCTGATTCTTACAGTACGGCCTGCTGAATTGTTTATAAATGAGCCACTGTCCTCTGCAGCAGCTTCAGTCTAAATAGGTGTACTGGGTCTGGCCAGGATAGAGTTCACTTTCCCCACAGCGGCCCATACAGCTCTGTGCTCTGCACTTGTAGCTAGAGCAGCACTGACACCTCACCAGTGCTGTGTCTGCTGCTGAGCCGTGCTGGCACAGCACCCAGACCCTCCAAACCCCAAACCCAGCGGGCTGGGGGTGGGCAGCAGCTGGGAGGGGACATCCCCAGGGCAGCTGACCTGAACCGACCAGAGGGATATCCCATACCATGCGGTGTCACGCTCAGCAATAAGAGCTGGGAAAGGGGAAGGAGAAGGGGGGATTCCCGTTATGAAGATGTCTGTCCTCCCGAACAGCCGCTACGCACATTCAGGCCCTGCTTCCAGGACGTGGCTGAACACCGCTCCTTGACGGGAAGTAGAGAATTCTTTCTCTCTTTGCTTCTGCGCGGCCTTTGCTTGTATTATTTCTTTTCCCTTTAATTAAATTATCCTCATCTCAACCCTTGAGCCCTTGTCCATCGTATTTTCTCCCCCTGTTCCTTTGAGGAAGGGGAGTGAGCGAGCGGTTGTGGTGGAGTTCTGCTGTTTAGCTGGGTAAAACCACCACAACAGGTTTAAGATCTAGTGTCCAGCAGTACCCTACGCTGCAGTTTAATCTTGTAAATTCCTTTGTTCGACTTTCTCATCAGAGAGAGGACAGAAGACAATTGCCTCACTAACACGATGGCCTGATTCAACAGCTGTTTAAGCATGATTTTGCATTGCTAAACTGAAAATCCTGGTAACACAGGAAAGTAGAGTAAAATCAGCATCCTGCTGCTTCTTAATGAACACTTTCGGAAGCATATCATCAGAACAGCAGCCTAATTGCTCAGACCCAAGCACAAGGGAGATGGAAAGCCAATTCTTCCTTTCCCCCGACTGAAAAACAAAAAACAAACAAACAAAAAACACAAAGCATCATTTTATGCCATCTTGGTACTCATACCTTTCAAAGTTATTTCATTTTCTTAGTAAGTAGAGGGTTCTGTCAAGGAAGCAATGCTAACTTTTGCACTAAGTACCTTTTTTTTTTTTTTTTGATGGCATATCCTCCTCTTTCATGGTATAATCACTGAAACAAAAGGCTACATGTTAAAGAAATTTATTGGCTCAAACAGTGCATAAGTGTCTCTCTCATTAGAGAGGACTGAGTAACTAAGAGCAAACATAATGAAGGTTTCCAAAGAAAATTCCATCATGCTATAAAAGTGTGAATATAGGACAAAGGCTGCCACCAATAAATCTGTATTCTGAAGAATCTCAAACTCTTACCATTTAATGTTTAGATGAGAAACTAACACAGCACACAAGAACTTAGTGAATTTATTTGAAAAATTTCTGGAAAACTAGTTTAGAGACAAGTAAAAATGCATGAGGGTGACAAAAAAAACATAAGCACCTTTGTTTTCTTCAAAAAACACCTCAAAGATTGCCCGACCAAATCATTGCAAACTTGACAGGGAAAAAACACCCACCCTCAAAACCCAAATACCGAATGCCCCTTGCCCTAGTTAAACGCACACATACTCAAATTTAGGGGCAGAAAGGTTTTCAAAGCTTAAAAGAACAGGAAAGAAAATCTTGCTGGAAATCCAATTTTCACATTTTAAGGGTGCTTATTTATGACCTATATTATGCATTGCCTAACACACTCAGGAAGTGGGAACAGACCAGAAGGTTAGTGCTAGAGACACTCTCTCTGATACCAAATGTGGGATAAGGAAAGGAGTGGGTATAAAAAGACAGCAACTTTAACACTGCTTTACTACTGAATAAGTGAATCTTTAAGCATCTTATTCATATTTTCAGAACATTCAAGCAACGAAGTATTATTACTAATTAATAGCTATCAATAAGTATTAGAAGCCTGCACTTCTCTGACCAAAAGGCTTTACCTTTAGAGGCGATCCAGGTCAGGATTGCCTATAAATCCAGTCCAGCCTCAGACTGCAACAATCCAGGGATTGAGGATAATCAGGCTGTCCTTGATGCATCATTTATTTACATAGATATACCAGTTAAAATAATATATATGAAAAATCATGACTAATTTTATGCTTTCTTATTTTAAAGTTAGGTATGTAGCTCACTTAAGTGTTCTTCTTTAAAATACCTATGCTACTATCCTCATTACAGACTCCCTAAAGCATAGGGAGAAGGGGCTGAGAAGGCAGGAGAGCCCTTTAAAAGGAAGAACTGCAAATTTAGCTGCATGAACAAATGCAGAGGAAGAAAAATTAAAAAACAGACTGACCAACAAAAAGTTACTCTTCAAAGTCAGAAACACAAGTTACCAGTGTGAGTCAGAATTTGCTAACAAAAGGTGCATTATCCATATAAACAGAAGAACAAGAACAGGAGAAAATCACTACAGCACATCTGAAATTGAAGCTAAAAGAGTACATTCAAGGTAAAAACAAGATTCACAATGTAAGTGATGAAGGCAGCACACCCAACGACTACAGAAAATTAGAAGAACTGTCTCATGAGATCAGAAGTCCCAAAGCAGAGATTTTTTTTTTTTTTGCAACAGTACAAAATACATGACGGTATCATTTGATGTTAGAATGACAAGCACAGAACTAAACAAAGAGAAAATAACCGCATACCTGGCTTTTTAACGAATTTTAAAGAAAAGCATGAATCAAAGGCACAAAGGTCAATAGAAAATGAGCTTAAGAGAAGAAAGTGTGCAACACAGAGAGATTGTGCCAAACAGCTCTATTTAATAAAGGAGTGTTTCTTAGGAAAAATAAGTGGAGTAGGCCTAATCTATTTGAATTATATGCAGTATCACATGGAAAATAGATAAATGGAGATTAATAAAAATAATTTTAGGTAATCAGAAGGCTCACTAACAAGAGGTATCATAACAAGCAGTAGATTAAAAGAGGGGGAAAACTGGCAAAGGGGTTAGCACTGGAGTTTCATGAGCCTGAGACGAGCTCTATTTCATTTCAGACCTACTGCACGAGACGAAATACTAACATCTTTGGATCACAAATGTGGGAAGTACCACCAGCAGAGGCAAAAACATGATCTTGAGGACACTGATAACAGTACTGACTTACTGCATTCTTTAACATGAGAGAAATTCTCAAACCAAGTAGTCATCTGCTAGAAACAAACAGAAGATAAATAGCTAACCAATCACATGATGAGTAGTGACTACAGAAACAACTACACAAGGCAACATGGCCATGAAAAAGGCCAATGCAGTAAAATGTACCATTCAAGGTATTCTCAGAAAAGCTAAAGAAGTGTAAATGTCATTCTAATAAAGCCATGGTGAGACCTTATACAGAACAATGGCGTTTGCACTGGTAAAAACTTGTATGAGAAACAGCATTGCATTCTGAAAATAAGGTATCCAAAGAAGAGACTGAAAAAGACATTTAGCTTAATCAAAACATAGACTGAACAGCAATTAGTCTCTATTAGATGGCACATGCAGCTGTAGGAGACAACAGGCGGGTAGAAGAGCTGCTTAAGCTAGAGGAAAATGTCACAAATGTGCCTATGAACTTGCCACAGCCGGCAATGTTAGAGCCCAGAAGACATTACCAAACCAGATTTTATAACTGCTATCCATCAGGAAAACAGCTAGCTAGCAATCCAATTAACATTAAAGTTGGAGACAGTTTTGAACGGATTATTTCCTGCAACAACAAGGGAAAGGACAAAGCGATCCACAGAGTCTCTCAGTTTTCAGACACATTCATGCAGTGCAGAGTGCATTAAGTTTCACACCTGTCCACAAACATTCCATTATTTTGCTGATAATTAGTACTATTTATCACCCAAGTACATGAATAGCCTAGATTCAGTGAGAACCAACTGAAAGTTTGTTTGTCCAACTTTACTTTCAATTAGCCTGGCAAGAAGTCTTTTTAAACTCAGCAAGAATTTTCCTTCAAATTAAGAGAAACTGGAGAAAGCCTACTTAAAGTTGAATGGCCATTAACTTCAAAGCATGTCAACTTCATGCTTGAGGACTTTCTTGCTATACCAAGAGCTAGTCAGCTGCCCAGATACAGGCATCTAGTGTGGACAGATACGGCACATCCACAGGCGACACCGCTGCCTTTCCGGAGCAGCATGGGGAGACAAGGGATTTAAGACAGCACTAGACAACCAAGAACCCCATCAGATCACCCTGATCTCAGCCAAGCAACACATTTAGAATTGTTACCACTGATCTAAAATTTGCCTGAATTCACATATCATCTGATCAGGGCTGAAAAATCTTTTCATGATTCCCCACCCCCAGTTATTGCAACATTAGAAACGGGCTAAACTGTTTCCTGCTTAAAATTAGCCTATATTTCACTTTATGTTGGAAGGCAGGACAAGAAAGAGAGATACTGAGAATACATAGACATTTACATTTCTTGATCTTCATGGAACACATTAATTTTAAGCCTTCACACTGCTACAGACCAAGGAAGATAGAAGCACAAATCCCTTCCAACATTGTCTGACATTTTAACAGAAAAGGCCAGAAAAAAAAAAAGGTGACTCTATTCTGAGCTAGTCCAGCTTTCATTACTTTTTTGATATGCAAGTCTTCCTCAAGACTACTGCTCTTTGTGCTTTGCAAATTAAACTTTACAGTGTCACTAAAGACAAGATTAGGTAGAAACTACTAAGATGTCATCACAACTAAATGAACAACCTACCATTGGAATATCGTACATTGCAGTAACTGGATTATCCCAGTAACATCGTTTTTATTCTGTTCATATTACTGCTGTAAGAATTTAGTCTAAAAGTACCTTTCAGAGCTCAGAAACCTTAGTCAGTACATGGTCTTATTTATGATGTTGGATGAAGGCTCTGCTGTATTTAAATCATTACCAGCTAAGCTCAGTCTGGACTCAGCTGCTTCTCCCAGTAACAAGGTCCATATAAATACAAATGTTCTGCTCTAGCAGCTGTTATGTGAAAAGAATGGAAAACAGGACTTGTGTAGTCTTACTACATAAAGCATTAAGATCAAAATCCTAGTATTTTTATGAAGTAACACAAACGTCTAGGTGGTGAAAGATTCATATCCATTTATTAACCACCAGTCTAGCCAGAAGGCATTAGCATTCCTATGGCTGCCTCCATAAAGTCACTACATAGCTCTGGATAGCCTCTTCCTCCTCCCAATCCTTACCACAGGGAGGATGCCTCAGAGCAGTAATGGTACTGGCTTCTGGTACAGCTTTACACCCTTGAAAGAAGAGTTTATATTTCCATGAAAATAACGTAACGCGCAATGAAACACGTGCCTAGAATCCTTTTCAGGCATTATTTGCAATGGAAATACATTAAAGATTACTTTGATGTGCTTAAAAAAAAAACACAACACCTAAACTAGGAGACTAATCACTTGCAATCTTCATTGCAAGTAAAAAAACAGTCAATAAATCAAAGTCTCATTATTGCCAATTCTAACAATAGAACTACTACTAGCAGATACTATTGGTATCTAATTATCCATTTTACCACAGTCACTTCCACTGAAGCATATGCAACAGTCATCAGCACAAGAAAATTACTCAACTTCCCTTGGTCAGAAGCAAAGTCCTTAGGCAAAAAGTTGTTTTTTGGGAACAGTCTGGCTTCCCAAGAGTGAAAACGAAAAGGATGCATCAATACAAAAACACAAGCCAAGTTCCATTTTCAGTCAAGGTACCATTGTCCTAGTAGTCCTTGATTGCTACGTAATCAAGCTAGTCTTAAGGGAAGGTAGAAATTGGCAAGGGTTTAGCTCTTGCTTTAAAGTTATGGAAAAGATTCGACAGATTATGAAAGAAAATAATATAATCCATGCAGCAAGTTTTACTCTTTAAACACCTACAGAGTACATCAAACCTGAAATGTATCTCTTCATCCAAGACACAGAAGGATTTAGGGTGCTTTGAAGGAAATGTTTTTTTTCTGTACCATCTATTGAAATGCTCTATATCACTCCTTGAAGACATGGAAAAGAAATCCCCATAAACTGATTTACTAATTTCTCTACTGCATCATTGGGGTGCAAAAATCGGACATTTGATCAAAGTCTAAATTATATGGGTCAATAATTGTTCAATGCCTCTCAAAACTCCTACTATATCAACACAATAACACACCAAATTCTTCTGAGCTCACTTAGAACATGAAAACAAATGGAAATAATCTTGTGGATCCAGCATGCTGGTCAATGATGCAACCGCTCCTAGCTACTCACCACCAGCAGGAGGTTTTTATGCCCCAAACTCTGACATGAAAAGTACTCTGAGAACACTCCTCAATCTGCTGTTGGCAAAAGCACTTTAGTTCAAACTTCCCTCACCAGCTGCGCCTCAACAGCCTAGATTCAGATCTCTAGATTTGCTGCGGCAGGGAAAGAAGTCACTAATCTCACTTCAAGTCACCATATCCTCCATCTGCCAGCTAAACTGTTCCTGTGAGCCTCCCTAGACATGTTTCAATCAGACAGGGAAAAAAAGAAAAGAAAAAGAGACCCACATCCTACACAGTCTAGAGTGAAATGTTCAGAAACTGCCCAAAATAACAGCTCAATTAACAGATCAGAGGAGGTGACAGAGGGTGTCACCAGAAAGCTAAGGACACATCAACACGACAGCCCCTTCCATAAAGGCAGATATTTGCAAGGAGCACATCTGTTTATATCCTGCTCTACTGTAACATGAAGTAAAATGGGTTAGCTTTCTGTTGCTGTGAAGTCCCAACTATTATACTTCAATTAGCAGAAAACATACTTTTCAAAACAAGTGTGATAGTTTAACTGTTAGCTGACCATACAAAACTCCCCCCCGCCCCCCAAGAAAAATCCGAAATTCAGCACTGGATCTTTGCTAAGAATGGCCAACTGTGCCAAATCCAACAATTACAGCTTCCACATTTATACCTTTTAGAGATTATTTATTTTTTGCCCTGGTAATAGAAGTTATCTGAACCTATACTTTCAAAATGAAGGAACAACTACGCTATGCGATTTAGCCATAGCTTCAAGGATAGTTAAGATGTTTGTCCTGACAAGCTTCAGTCATCGGACCATCCTACACATGATTGGACAAAGACCCTTCATAAATGGCAGCACAAACTTGCTAGCAAGCAAACCTGGGAAGGGGGCAGAGGAGACAGTTGAGCTTGTTAAAGGACAAAATTCCATTTTATACACAAGTTTTTGAATTACAGATTAAACGATAGCAAAAACTGATGTTAGGAAAAGGACAAAAGAACAGAAAAATGTAGCAGCAAATGAACAAAGACAGATGAACAATGCGGTGTATACATGTTTATGCAGAAAGCAATGGCTGCAGAGAGAAAATGCCCTATTCTCCTCCAGAAATCAAAGACGAAGAATAGAAAAGAAATCCTTGGATAAGCATCCCACAGCCATGCTCTTCAAATCTACAGTTTGCTTCACCAGTTTGCATACAAGCATGTAACAACCAAATATAATATGCTTGGAAACTTAAATTTTCTGTTTTGGAAAACAGTTCATATCACAAAATGACACATTAACAGAATTCTCATAATACCTGCGTTAAACTGGTGGAGACTAACTTCTGCACAGGAGTAGCAGTGGAGGCTCTTCGGTAACTAAAGCCGCTGAGCTTCCATAAATCTGGTTTCAGACATTATTTCCTCTAAAGGACTACTTCAAAAAGTCTTGAAATCATATCAAGATTATAGGTAGGTTGAAAGTACAATTTTCCCAACAACATTTAATCAGAATCTGTCACTGATTTATGATCTCCTAGAAATAGAGCTTTCCAATACCACTTTCAGGAAACCTCCTAACATTGCTATACAGTGCATCAGTCCACCACTTGAAAGAAAAGCCAGCAAAGAAACTCACAAAAATTCATAAAACGTACTTTAATGGGCTCGCATAGATGGTGCCTATCATCCAGAATAAGCACCAAACTAAGACGTTCTCATAGATTCTTCTTCCCCCCACCCCCCAAAAAAACAAAAATAGCGTGAATGACCTTATTATGCAGGTCCTGCAGAACCAAACCAAGAGCATTATTAAAAGGCTCAATTTGGAATGCACCGTTTAACAAAAGCCCCTGGGTCATTCCTATCTAACCATTACTACGTGGAATGTACGTGGGAAAACTGCCACTAAAAGCTTAACTGGGCTCCCAAACCCAAACATTTCCATAGTACTCCCAAGCTAACGGCGCCAGGCTTACAGAACACTCCACCACTTCTGTGAAAGCTCCTTAGATGTCACACCCAATAATTACAGTATTTTGTATTTACTAGCTATTGCTTAACTCTGAAATATAAAAAAAGATTTAGAATATACTGGAAAATTCCAGGATCTATGCACTTTACAGTAATCTCCTTGGCTAAAACAAATCAGCATATCCAAAGGTACTGCTATTTTTTGCACGTAGTAAGGTTACAGCATAGGGTTATCTAGCTCACCAAAACTGAGCAATGCTGTCAATACATTCAAAGGTTTTTAAAAACTGAATCTACGCCGCACTGCAGCCAAAGTTTATGTCGCTCCAGGAATATTATCTGACAACTCACTCCCTAGGAACACCCCATAAGAAGTCCCACATACCCCAAAGAGACCAAAAAAATGCAACTGTATCAACTACTTTTAAAAGGCTTGAATGCAGTGCCTTGAAACTTGAAATGCATTATCCTGTTTAAGGAGATGTGGCACTACATTTCTTAGTCAAACTCACCCTGGAGAGAAGTAAATGTCTGAAAGTGGTGATAAAAGAGCGTACCAACTTAAGTTAACCTATGCTACCGGACCAAACTGACAGCATGTTTCAACTGAATAGAACACAAAGCAAACATGATATTTATGTTTTGTATCCAGAGCTATACCTCAAGCACTTCACCAAGAACGTCCAGCTAGTTTGAAGCAGTTACAGCCTTTAAGCAAGCAGTATAAAGACTCATGTAAGGCAACTATACTGAAACATAAGAAGCAATGAATAAATAACTTAATACAATTTAACAGAAGGAAGAAAAAAGCCTAAGACAATTTTGTTTAAGACAAGAAAGAGGAAAGTAATAATACCCATCTTCTCAATTTCTGTGAGCGTGTGTAGGAATAAAGAAAGAAAAATCACAGAACCACTTCAACAGATTCGAGTAATTCACCCTTCCCAAAGCTGGAAAACTGTTAACAAACCTAACCCAGTATATTGCACACCTCTCAGAATTACTGTTATTTAGTCATATCCATTTTTTGTTTGTGAGAAAAGCAGCAGTTCATCCTGATGGCAATTTACAGTTTTGTAAAATAAGAAGTAGAAGTGAGTAATGCAGTTACAAGTACTACATTCTTGAGCTTCCAATATTTAGGACACAAGTCTTTATATTATCTTTATCATTGGGTTTTTTATTTATTTATTAATTACAGAGTACAAACTACGAATAGCAGATTTTCTACAAAATACTCAAACCCTGGAGATCACAGTATTTATTGTTTTAAAAAAAGGCTTAATATCAGCTTTCTGGCGATAACATTATCACCTGTAACAAAAGGAAGACTGTCAAAGAAAACACATTTCCATTGCCGTTTTGCTGAGTGGCAAATTGTTGGAATAAAACCTTTTGAAAAATAATTTAATTTCAAAATTTTATTTTTGTTGCTTTCACTTCAACAGTGAATATGTATTTCTAACTTAACATTCACAGAAAATACTGCATTGTAAGATTGCTGTCGTCATGTATTCGGCTTAGCATTCAACCAAAAAGCAAGCCTCAAATGCAGTGCTGCCTGTAGAAGACAACGTAATCCAATGGAAAATTGCAAGTTAGCCTCAAAGAAAAAGGTTAATCTCAAACAGTCTGTAAATGCGACAAAAAAAAAAAAAAAGAAACACAATATTCCTTAGTTGCATTAAAGACAGAAAATCTCTCTGTCATGTCAAGCTATTGAAAAAAGGGCAACAAAAACAACAACAACAAAAAAAAGACCTAAAAAGCCAACACACTATTGTAGATTCTGTTGCCTGACAATGCACCGTAAAGAAAGTATCCATAACTCTTCCTGTTGTTTTTTCCCCCCATCACCTTCCTTCTCCAGCTTTCTATAGAGACCACAAAAGTAAGAAGTGCACTAGGGTATCACACAAACCCACTGAGGTGTATCTTGTACTACAGGCTTAATCACGAATAGAATTTGCGCAAACCTTTTAGTGTGAAAAACCAGAATCCATCTTGAACTCAGAAAAATACGTGAAGCATGGCAGTTTCTCACCCTATGTCATTTCTAGACAAAGCGAAACCATTCAGTGCTGAAGAGTGATTTAAAAATATTATTAGAAGAGACTGCAACAAACAGGCTGTAACACAGTCCACGCAACTCTACTAACACTTCAGGTTACAGTATGCTAGATACGTTCCGCATGCATAATAATTATCCAACATGCGACAGCAAAAACATAACAGAACAACCTTCTTGAAGCACTACCACAGGCGGCATGAATATTTTCCCCCACCCAGCGTAAGGGAAGGTTTAAACAGGACCCCATGAGAGCGCAGCGCGCTCACAGACAACTGCCGCTTCCTCCAGGGGCTCGACGCGCCACAACCGGTCCCTGCAGCCCTCGGCACACGCGGAGCCCGCCGCCTGAAGGGCTCGCAGTGCTCCCGGGGCCACCAGCCGGCTCGCTCCCGGCCCGGCTCCCACAGAGCGCGCTTCCCCCGGGCCCCGTACCCTCCAGCAGGTAACCCCGGCGGCACGGTCGGGACGGAGCCGGGGCCGGGGCCGAGCAGGGCTGCGGCGGGCCGAGGGCG
>VXAL01013169.1:33776-56309 GCA_013399475.1 Chauna torquata | reverse complement strand
GGGGGCCGGGCCGGGCTGCGCCGCGCCGCCGGTGCCGTGCCCAACGGCCTGGAAGGAGGCGGGGAACGGGGCTGTGAGGGGGCGGAGGCCGCGCCGAGGGCGCGAAGCAGCGGGGCGTGACGCGCTGAGGGGCTGCGCTGCAGCGGGGCTCGCTCGTTAGCGAGGGCCGCGCTTCCAGGTGACTTCTTCCTCTCAGCCCACGCTTGCACCAGGAAGCCTCGCTCGTTTTCTTCACCCCGGCTGCTAACGCTGCCGCTGGGGTACCACGGCACGGGCTGCTGTGTTCAGGGAACTGTGTAAGTCAGAAAACCCCCTTGCCCCTAAGCAGGTATGGAGGTGTCTGTTTTCCTGGAGCCCAGTGCACCAGCCTGTGGAAAAACTCTGTTGTGTGATGCGTGGCTCTGTGATGTCCGTTGTTCTATCTGATTGGTTTTTCTTGGAACACTTTCAACATGCCGTATTCAAATGTTTTGGGTAGTTTTTCATTTTGTTTATTATTTCCTTGGTGGAAAAACGGTTGGTGAATCAGTCAGCCAAAAGCTCATGGTTTTCTTAAAGCCTTAAATTCTCTGTAAGGTTTCTTCGGACATACAGTCATAGAGCAGTTAAGGGCATCAGGAGGAAATTTATGAAGTAAATGCTTGGTGGAAATACTCGTTTGTTTCAGGGATCTGCTACTGAGCTGCATTAAAATGCTGTACTTAGTGGCCTGTGAAATAAACGGTTGGCGTATATTAGGAAATCAGCTTGCGATAGCAGTGAGCTATCTCAAAACTTAAGAGTCCTTACTGAAGTTGTCATCAGTCACTCAGCCTTCCAATAAAGAAACATAACACCTGTTGATATCCTCAGTTTGGGTCTTGTACCTCTGGAAGGATGAGTGTCTATGGTGAAATAGCAGCAGCAGCAGTGACAAAATTCCAGGTTTTTTTGTATTCTCCTTTTCTTTTATTAGTGTTTACACTGCTCTTATTCCTTATACTTACTTTTCCAAGTAATTTATGAATACATTGAACACAACAGATGCTGGAGCAGATTCTTTTGAAATGCTGATGATGTCACGTCTCTCATGTATGAACAGACTGCTTGCCTATATTTTAAAAACGTGAGAAAAAAGTTTCAGTGCAGTCATCTTGTTTTTTTTCACATGGCAGTTCAGTTTTCTTAAAAGTTTCAGGGACTTTCTCAAACACTTTCCTGGAAATTATCATAACTGTATAATATATTAATAAAACTCATTCTGTGATTAATTTTGAAATCAACTATATCAAGCAGTTTATATGTATGTTCTTGCAGATCTCCCTTCAAAAAACCTTTAGTAGACTTGAAAGATAAGATTTGCCTTTACGAAAGACATGTTGGCACCCCGCCTATAGACATATTTACCCAGGCATTCACAAGTGCAGAACTTCATAATTTTTACTGATTTTATGTCCTATAAACAAGTCATGTTGTAGTTCCATGGATCTTCACTGTTTCTGCTTTTAAGAAGGGTGATCACTTACCACTCTCTAGTCCTGAGATACTAAAGCAATTTTAGATGAATAGCTACTGTTTTTAGTAATTCAGTTGCTTCATCCATTTTTCCTTCAAAGCACTTGAAAAAATATCATACAGATTTTCATTCATTGTTTTTGTGGGTTTGTTTTGTTAGTCATGAAACTTCCATAGCTGCTCTTTACTCAATGAACCTCTGAATGAAAAGCTAGGTCTCCGCACCTAACCATTTAGGTCAATTTTATCTAAGAAAACCAAAGTTCTAGAGCATGCGATCTAGAAATGTGGGAGAGCTGTCAGGATGCATATTACAATACATTAGGGACACAGGAGTAAATGGAAAAAATTAGAGAAAACACATATGCTAATCCATTCTCTCTGTTCTTAGAGCCTCTGAATCTGCAGTGGGTAGAACAGCAGGCATAAACTGGTCATCTTCCTTTAAGTGTAAAGCAGTGTTTCTGCTATACTGTGTGACTTAAAAGCAGGCGTTTGTTTAAGTTATTTGATGAAATTACTACAATGCTGTATGTAATTGATCAGTCTAAAAACAAAATATAAATGACCACCACTACCAAAGTAATTATATACAAGGCATTGATTTTCAGTTTAATTATTACTTTAAAAGATAATCAATAAAAGGCAGTTTCCTGAAATTCATTTTTTTCTCTGCCTTGTTTCATCACTGCTCATTCTTATTTTCTGTACGCCCAACGTAAATCTTTCATAGGATCAATATACCTTTCATGGTGTCTTCTGCAGCTTTGGATATCACCAAGTAGTACTGCAGGTATGAGTATTGGCTGAATGTGGGTTTTTATCAGGGCAGTTTTTATTCAGAAATCATGGCAGAGATTTTAAAATCTTCAGTGTATGATTCTTTGTATAATCATTAAAAAGTACATTTTAATGATAATTGTAGAAAAGTGTAAACACTTGGGGAAGAACAATAAAACAGTACTTGCTTTTTTTGAAAAAAAAAAGTGCAGTTTAGTTATATAAATTCTAAAAACTACATTCTGAAGTGCATGTTCTCAGGCAATCATCTCTTGAGTATCAAATATTTTACCTGAGGAATTTTTTTTTTTTTTACTTGCCATGGATTCCATAGTAATCAGCTGCTGGAGTGGTAGGTTTTACATGCACAGAAGATAGGGGAGTACGTTACTGAAAGTCGGTAATCCAAGGTAAAATAGTAGCGTAGATAAGGAAAGGTTTAGCATAAAGATTATAATTAGGAGAATACTGGAACAATTTCACGACACACAATACTTTGCTTTTCCAAAGAATGATTCACGAAAGGTTTAGTAATGCACAATTCATGTGGTTTCCTTATCATATCTTCGCTGTACTCTAGTCATTGTGTATGTTTTTATAATAGTGTTTGCTGCATGTGGACTTTTTAATTATTCACTTATTATTCTTTAATTATTCACCATTCATTTAATTATTCACTTAGGAAAAAATAAAGAAAACCTTGTACATACTTGGTAGTTAGTGCTTTCTGTGTTGCTGCTGGTACTTCTTAAGACATCTACAAAGTCAGTTTTAACTTAATTAGTGACTGTGATCGGAAGCATTTTTTTTGATAGTGTTGCTATGTACCAATGAATCGTGCGTGCTTCCTCTAATTCAGATTTATACTTCTGAAACTGGATTTTTTATTCAACGTTTCAGTAGAAGAATCTTGTCATAATCAAATTTAACAGAAAGTTTTTTATGTTAATATTTAATTTTCATAT
Source organism: Chauna torquata (assembly GCA_013399475.1). NCBI lineage: Eukaryota > Metazoa > Chordata > Aves > Anseriformes > Anhimidae > Chauna > Chauna torquata. Next base: position 53,070 of record VXAL01013169.1, on the reverse strand, counting down.
TGTCACTCACCACAAGCTGTGTAGCAAGTTGGTCAGAAGCGTTCATTTTCCCTGCTTCTGTAGAACAGAAATAGAAAATCATCACAGAAAATGAGTCAGACATTTTGTTTAGGGGTGAATCACAGAACTGAGTATAGAATGGGTCTGTTAGTCCACCAATTTTTTGTTTAAGGTTGGCTCTACAGGAATGTGGTGTGTGTAGAATGTAGAAATCTACAGGAATGTAGAAAGTGTTTGTTTTTGCCAGCAGTCTTGAAGTATATTAATCAACTTTTAAAGAAAAAAAAATACTCTGTGGAAAATACTGTAGTAGAACTATTGAAGTGATTATGATTGATTTCCCAACAGTTAGAGCCGAAACATTTCTGTTTGCTCAACTGAGAGATGAAATGAGTGTTTACCAGAGCTTTATGGCTTCTTGTCTGTGCAATGCATCGCTTGTGTATACAGAGCAAGCCAGAGGCTTTCCATTGTGCATTAAGCAATGTTCAGTGATGGACATCCACCGAAGAGCAAAAAAAAACAGATTTCCTTTTGCTATAACTGCCATGGAGTTCTCATTCCTGGGTGAATCACTTGTACGCATCTGGTGATTAACATCAGGTGTTCTAGACACTTAAATTGCACCTTTTGGAGACAAGAGGTGTTGAAACCGTGTTCATACAGAAGTCCTGAAGTGTGTGTATATACATGCATGCACATATTTATGACTCCAGTTTAGACTGTTGTTTTCATCCATGCACAGTAATGTATTTAGTGCTTTATATGTTGCGCAAAGGATAACTGTTCAACAAGAATACACTTCTTAAAAATAAATTCTGTGGTAGCTAGGTAAGTTGACACAAAATAAAACCAAATCCATAGCAATGGTAAATACAACCCTTATACCTCAACTTTGAGTATTGCTTGAAATCTTAAATTCAAATTCAAATGTACCTTTTTTTTCCTCCCTCGTTCTCTAGCAAAGTGACGCATCAAAATAGTTGTGATTATCCACCACTTCATTGTAGAAGTAAGTGGTAGAAGATGCCCAAGAAAGTATGCACAGAAGTTCTTGAATGTTATTCCGTTCAGTACTGTCGCAATGACAGTCTCATGGAACTTGACTGTAAGGCTGGTCTGAAGCATTTTCTTTCCAGATCTCTAAATGTCTGTGATGCATATCTTGATAGGTATGCCTATAATTCATCATATAAACAAAACAGCAACTACTCATTTTCTGTCTGAATGTCATTAGTCTGGCCAGTGGTGCCGGTGACAAGATACTCCCAAATCCTCATTTTTTTGTAGAATTGTGCAACAGTTTAGTGGATATACAGAACAATCAGGTCCGCTTTTTATTTTTGTTTGTTTACAGACATTTTTGTCAACAGTACTTCAGCACCGCCAGATTTTTTTGCTACAGAAGGGCAAATTCCCAATACCTTCTATTTGCAGCTCTCTCTAGTCCTCTGTTCTTTTCCCTTTTTCTTTGGACCGCCCTGATTTTAAGACGACATTGGCTATCAGACAAGAGAGGACGCAGCTGCCTCAGCAGCAGTAGGTAAGTACGGCAGGGGGTCTGCGAGTCCTGCTCCTGGATCCCCGGCTGGATCGCGCAGCACCACGGCCGGAGTCTCTGCGCCACAGCTCCGAGAGAGGCTGCACCATGCCAGGGAAGTCCGGCTGTCTTGGAAATCCCACCTCAACAAATGGAAGGGTTTAGTAATGTAACGGCCCTTGGAAGATGGAGCGTTAGGAGATGTTTGTACAGTCATACTAGAGCAAAAGCCCAGGCTCTTTCAACTTATGTTACATATTAAAACGATATGCTGTTGTGCAGCAGTGCAGTTATAGCTAGATTCTCTTCACTGAAGAGAATGCAACTTTGGCTGGAAGGGTGTACATCAAGTTTCGTAGCTAAAAATTCGTAAATGGAATTCTTTAGGAATACAGAGGTGCTGTTCTCTTTCACTATGGCATATAATTTCATCTGAATCAGTCTGTTCTACTTGCCAGTGCTCCAGGGCATTAGAAGGAAACTGTTGCAAACTCTGTTTTGCATGATCTTGCTTTACTTTGTTGATTACTTTAGCCACTTGGATTGTCCTCATGGCTGTCTTACTGTGTAACTAGTCAGTGTAAAAACCAGGTTATATAGTCCTGCAGATCTTTGAAGTGAATGGCCGTGTAGCTCAGTACATTTCTTACTGTGGATATAGTGATTTATCCCACCAAATCATATCTGACTTCTTCTGAGTTGCTTCAGAAATAAACCAGTATCAAAGAATCTGAGCACAAGATGTTCTTACAGAATTTTGATACTAAGCCTGGTAGTACAATGTCTACTGATGACAATACAAAAGGCATATTTTGGCTAATGTTCTTTGTTCATGTGATCACTGAGGTCCTGCTCCTCCCAAAGGCTATGAATCCAAAATTAGATAATTAGGCAATGCATGGTTAAAGATCTTTTCTCTATGCTTTGATGTAAAGGTTTGTTCCTTTCCTCATGTTTAGTTGGTGTACTGCTTCTGAGCACTCTGACATATATAAAAAAGAAAAATAAATAAATCTCCTGAAGTTATTAGAGAACAAAAGCTAGTATTTCTTTTCTGACCCTGTTTCCTTGGACAAAAGTGAATCAAGAATTCAAGTTTTCAGTCTGAAGCACAATATGAGAATTTTCATTGATTAATTCTGTGGTTTGATTGTTTCTTTCTGAAGGGAATAAAGTTTCTTGTTTGCTTGTTTTCGTTGTTATTGTTTTGGTTTTTCTCTCTAAACAGACTGGGTATATTTTGCCATTATTTCCTGACTTTACTCTTAGGATTAAAAGTTTTAGAGGACGTTTAGTTCCATCATCAAAAACTTAAATGACCTTATTTCTGTAACTTCTCTGAAAAATGTTTGCTAAAATAGTTATAATGTCTGCAAGTAAGCTGTATTTGAATGGTCAATAACTATCATCCGTGAATAGGGAACTTTCTTAAAAAGCTGTTTAATGGTGTTGAGGAAGTGACGCATGCTGACCTCTTCATACTGGAATTGTTGGAACATTTTATTGATAATGGGGATGTGGGCTGTTTCTCTATCATCTGCGTTATTTTATGCTTTCTAGAGAGAATTCTCAAAGCTTCATAAAACTGGCACTCAAAATGACCTTTGTAGATTAAAGGGGGAAAAAACTCCCAAGTCTTAAAGATTACTAAGATATCCCTAAATAGGTATCTTGGGAGTTTGCCTACGTGTGTGCCATTTTAAGTAGATTTCTTGTGTCTAGGTAAACAATGCTCCTTATGCTGGTCAGGTCCACTCCAGATCACTTGTAGCCAGACAAACCAAAAGATGAAAATGAAACAACTTGGGGGGGGGGAGTAGTATGTTTTCAAGGACATTGTTATAAAAAAAAAAAAAAAAACAACACTTTTTTTTTTAAATCAGCATTTGCGTCTGATGCCAAGATCTTACTAGCTTTCTCTTATGATCTTGGTGACATTTTTGATGTTGAAACCATCATTCTTCCCCCACCTCCTTCCCTGAATGGTTCTTCTTGGAACTGACATTCATGGGCAAAACTCCCTAATTATACCCATGTTGCCGTGATTTTATTGGCTATAAAGAGAGGTACAAAGCTTTACTATCTGTCTCTAATTCTAAATTAAGACAGAATGCGTTATGGCATGTTGGTTTAGCTCTTTGTTTCCGTGCTAATACAAATGAAGCTGTGCTACTTTGAAAGTGGGAAGGATGTTTGAAATACAGAGATGTTTTGGTTATCTTTTTTTTGGTGAGGTTTGTTTTTGGAGGATTGATGTTCCTCATCAGACATTCATTGAATTACAACAACTTTGTGACCTTGCCCTTCTTAAAAAAATATCTTGGAAGTCGTATCTTGAAAGTTACTAATTAATACGGTGCTTCTGGTGGTCTTAGTTTGTGATATGTTTTCTTATTAATTAAATTGTTGTATGCGACATTCGTGAACAGCCAGATCTGTGTTAGGTTTAAGAAATAGTCAACTGGCTAGTCTGAGCATTTCCTTGTCATTTCTTCCTAATGCTATCAGTATAAGGGCAACTTATGTGTAGATATCAAGTATTTCAGGATATTATTGTTCCATAAAGCTTTATTCTGTAATGTATTGCAGACCTATCTTTTAAGTAAAACATCTGTTTTGGTTTTATTTTCCCTAGGCTCAACATGGCTTGTATGTTCCAGGAAACACCTACACTTGAAGCTTCTTACTCTGAAAATGTTGATGCTAAGCTGTCCTTTCTACCTGAAAGACTGAGAAAGAAACTGCTTCCTTTTCAGGAGAAAGGCATCATGTTTGCACTTCAGAGAAGTGGCAGGTAAAATCTTCATTGTATCATGTGCTAAATAGAATTATTGCATGTAAAAATAAATGAACGGTTACAAAAGCTGTGCAAATACAGCAACACTTCGGTGAGTTATATTACAGGACTTTTTTGTAAACTGTAAGGTAATATGGTTTGTAATGAGTTGGGGATTTTTTCTCCTCCCAGTGGAGGAAGAAATATTTAATAGTGCAAAAGAAGGTTGCAGTATCAAAGATCTCCTCATTTAAGAGGAGGTTGCTGTCAGCAGGACCATCCTTTTTGTCATGTTAATACAGAACTCTTAAAATAAGTTAATTCACATTTGTTTCTGTAGTTCTTAATGACGTGGTAGAGCTGTTAAGAGAATGACTAACAGATCTTGATGCATCTGTGTGGTATTCTATTTTAAACTTGATACAATTCTGGTATGTAATCAGGATGTTCTGGAACTCACTGAGCTGCAACAGCATAGCAGAAGACTTGCAGAGTGCTCAGTTAGCAGGTGCAGCAACGATATAGCAGGCATTCAACAATTAAGTACCTGATAAATCAGAAAAATAGTTTATGCAGCAGAGTCTGGAAATATTTTTGCTGAGTAAGAGCATATTACTGAGTTACAGGGAGAAAGAAGTGAGAAGGGAAATGCTATTTCTGCTTTAGAAATTTTAAAATATCTAGGCAATTGCAGCCTAAAGTCATGAAACTACTGTATGTTGTTATTTTGGAAAGTAATGACATCTTAGAGGTCTGGTACAAAAGGAACTGTTTGAGCTGAGGTTGTAAGGAAGGATGAAGTTAGTTTCTGATAATCTCATCATCTTGCTCAAAACAAGAGGCATGGGGCCTCAGAGGCTTGCTTGCTAATGTTGGTGATATTTTTGTGGGAGAAAAGAAGTGTGCATGCCCTTCTCTAAACATTAAAAATGGGAAAGGAAATGTTTATCATCAGTTCTTGCAATTATATGGAACTTCTGATCAAGTCAAACTTAAGAGAAAGTATTTCACTTTAATTCTGTTCATCTGGCCAAAAGCCTTCATTAATGACAATATTTCCGTCTTCAGGGGAGCAAGTAAGCCATCTATTTTATGCTGCCAGGTAGGTAGCAGAGTAGAAAGATCAGTCCGGTTCAGGTGCAAGCCTGGATTTAAAAAGCTTTACGCTACATTGCCGTTAACTTATCTGTGACCACTGTTCATATTAGGTACTTTGCTGCTGCACAGTGCGACTGTGAGAGTAAATGTGTACAGTTTTAGTGGATCACTAAGACTTTGACAGAGTAGACAACAAAGTCCGTATTCAAGTTGAATTTAATAAATCCAAAGTCCTAGGCTACCATATCTCAATTGATCTGATTCTAATAAGGGGAAGTGAAGTTTATATAATATGCAATTGAGGTGCATTTGTATATACAAATAATATACAAAATAATATATTATTGCACAGTAATTACTATTTATGTTTATTATTATGAAATTTATGAAATAACACAAGGAAATAAATGTGTATAGTATCTTTAATGTTAATTAGTATAGGCTAATGGATGTATTCGAAAGTAGCATAATCCTTTGCAGCCTATTATATAATATAGAGGTTCCTCAGAAAACTGCTTAGCTGTAGGACTGGAAAAGTGTGATTAAAATCTTTCTTTCTCCTTGAGAAGAAGCAATTGCCTCTGATGAGGATGTAGAAGGGTTTGGAATGACTGTCAAGAAGGGAATGAGATTATTGTAATTAGGATTATGGGCTTTGTTTTTTTCTTTTCTTGAAACCTTTCATTTACAAAAGACTGTTGAGTAGTATGGCACTGATGTTTTTACTATGACATGGGTATGAAAGTGTTTTCATCACGAGTGCAAGAAATCTTATTCAGCGGCATAACAAGTTCTATACGTTACTTGGGTCAGATTGAGGAATAATATGCATGCTCTCAGCCAGCCTCTATATAAAGTAAAATGTATTAAGTCAAACTTTCCTGAGGAGTATTTTTTAAAAATCTGTCCTTTGCTCAGGCAGATCTAATTTTCTTGTAGTCCCAAAACAGACAACAAGAACCTGTACTGCTTGTAGCTGAATTTTCTTATTAGTATGTCAGCCCTTGGCTCACACAAATCTCTCCCTTTTGTGTACTCCTTAATGATTTAAGCCTTCTTTCACTATTCCCGTTGGTATATTTGAACAGGGTCTGGTGCTTTTCCATAAAAGTGTCTTTTCTAATTTAAAAAATATATAAACATAGGACTTGAAGTAAGCAGTGTGCATCTGGGCTCCTCTTTCTTCTCTCCCCTCAGGCTATGCACTCCCTGTGCAGTCATCACTTAATCCATGCTTTGCTGTAGTGGCAGGAAACTGGTGTAGAGAAAGTGCTCTATTGTTGGCTGTAGACATTCAGTTAATGTTATCTTACGTTAGACAAGCTCCCAGCATGAAAGAGGGACTTACTGGAACAAAAAAAAATTTGTTATTGAATGAAATACACAGTCTGAGATAGTAATGGGGCTGGGATTAACCTATTAATTCCCCCATAGTTTCCCTAATCATAAGATAAACATGCTGTTGTGATTTGTCCTTTTGATTCATTAGTAAAAGGGAGGCAGGAGAAGAAGCAGACCAACCCTCACTTTTTCAGTAAATGCTCCAAAGGCATTGTCTAGAGCAATACATACTGCCTGACACTTCTCTAGGAAATAATAAAAATAGTAATTCTAGGGTCAACAAGACTGTGTAGTTCAACATATGATAAGATACCTTTTAGCTGACAGACATGCCTTATAGATAAATAACTATATGGCTTCTTATTCCTTAATAGAGATTGTTCTTCAGAAGTACACTTGGGAATAGGTACCTAGGGATGGAAATCTTTATTTATAACCTGAAACATTAATGTGTAGAAAAGATGGGTGCACACAAATTCTGTCCCTGAAAGCTATTTTATCTCTATGCTGTTCTTTCAGGGAAACTAGCTTGCTTTTAAAACATCATAAATATATATTTATGTATGTAATTTACTTTAATTATGGACAGTTTGCTCACCTGAATATACTGTAAAAGTTAGAAGCATGCTATTGTTATGGAGTTAGCTCTCTTGCTGCTAACATGTACAAATCATATCACTGAATACTTTATCAAGTTTTATAATAAAAATTGCCAGCATGTGATTTGCAAACATAATTTTTTAGCATTGCTTGCCTTGTTGACTCTATCTGAAAAAGATGCCTTTAGACATACAGATAGTCTTTTTTCTAGAAATGTTGGCAGAACAATTTGTTTAAGCTATCATGCTTGTGGATGAAAAACAAGAGTTGTTTACCACCTATGAAATAAGCTTTTCTGTTTTAACTGCATGCTCAAACAGTTTTAATAGGGTAGTCTAGTTCCCTGCTGTGTTTTTTTTCCTCACTTTCTTGTATAAGGTTCAATGGGTACAAGTGCATTAATGTTGTAATTCCTATTTTCTGGCAAAAAAAATATTTTTAAAATATAAATTTATGTAAATGTTGAAAGGCTTATTGATACTTTTACTAGTACCTGTATTTTACTCCAGTTGTGATTCGTAGATAATTTTTGCTTTTTAATGCTACCTGTGTAAGTTGTAGAGGTAATACATTAACTTATATTTGTGTTCTGAAGCATGTGCTATAGGGTTTCCTATACATCCTGGCTTAAATTTGTCTTGAGTATAGATACAGTAATGAAAGGGTATTTGTTTCGTTAGGCAGATCATTTTCTAGAGGAGTAAAAATTGTTATATTAATGTTTTGGATAGTAGGCTACAGAAAATCATTGTGATAGTTCATTATAGAGCAGTGTGTGTCACCTAGTATCATAGCAAGTCAGTTGGCTGCAATTCAAAATAGTATATTTATTTTCCATTGACTGTGTCTCTGAACTCTAGCAAACTATACAGGAGAAGTGCTTAGTTAATTCTTCATTAATTAAAACATATTTTTGGCTCAAAGACTTTATCCATCTTTATAGAAATTAATTTCCTCCTCCCACCCTCTCAGAGTAGACCAGAAAAGCAGAGGCTCAGATCAGAATTTTCTCAAAGCTTATGAACATGGCTAAAAGGTTATCGCTCCAGTTCCTTACAGGAAAGGTAGAGTATATTCAGTCTGCTGAGGTTTTAGTGGTTGAATCATAGAAATGATAGCTCTTGGGCAGGAAGCAAATAGAAATTTTAAAATTCCTTGTCATGGTATACTGGTTTGTAGGGTCAGGAATTCCTGATATAAGTTGTATCTAAATTATTGGACAAATTTCTGCACAAATTTCTTTAACTTTCTCGGATGGTTGTAGGAAGGGAAGAGAATGCATAGAAATTGAGGCCAGATGTCTGCATCACAGTAGACTAACATTTTTTCCCCTTGAAATCCAAAATTCTCAAATTGTCAGAAATACTTATTCTGAATCTGCTTTATTCTATTTCATTCAGCCTGCCTGAACATAAAACTATAGTCTGTGTGTATGGTACGTTGAGTGGGGATGAAAGGTTTCTTTTTACAGAATTCTTTAGTCCATGAGGGAGAGGTTATTTTATTAAAGTTTATTTGTTCAGACTCTGAACAAGGAAGCCTCAATCAGATTAATTCTTCTGTGTTAGCCACTGAGTAGCATGAAGGCTATCATTTCCATATGGTTTGAGAGTGTAATGGAGATATAGTTCTAGTTTTTGGAATTTGATATAGTAAGAGAAAGTGTGTTTTGTCTATACCTGCTTCCATGCACATTTTAATTGCTGCTAGAACAGCTGATCCTTCTCTTATGTTTTCGTTTAATTATTTTTCCTTTTAACTTTTAATTTTTATCATTTTTGCTGAGTTAGGTTCTGTCTCTTATTTTGTCAGTTGTTTCTCTTTTCTGTATAATGCCACTGTTGCTTTTTGTCTGTTTTTTTTTTTTTAAGTTACCAGAGCTTTTGCATTACTTTGCTTTTATCTTTATTACTTTTTGATCCATGATGACTGGCTGATTTGCTTTTTCAGTGTATTTCTTTGCTTCAGTTTCTTATCTTTGATAGTAGCTATTAATAAGAAAAATTCCGAGGAGAAAAAAGATTTTCTTCCGTTTCCATTTTGAAGCACTAAGCCTAGATACACGTAGATGTGTTCCTGTCTACATCTATTTTTTCTGTCCTTTGTTTGAAAGGTCGTAGATTGTTCAAGTCTATATTGTGATTAAATGGATGACCAACTGCTTTTTACTGTTTTGTAAAGTCATCTCTTTTACAGAATCAGCTACATGGTTTAAGGTAACACTTATCAAAAATGTTTTACAGAGTACTGCTGAGTACTGCTGGATCGTCCCTCAGTAGGATTTCTCAATGTTTTTCTTCTGGGAGATATGGCATAGTTATCTTCAGTTGAGTTTTGCTTTACAGTTTTCATCTCTATTCCTATGTCTTCGAAACACCGCAGTCTATTAGTTTACTGAACTTTTTAGTTTCAGTTAAGTAGGTTGCATGCAACTCCACTTATGCAGTGAAAACATTAATCATTAATTCCTGAAGGAAGGAAGAAAAATGTAGCAGAAATGGTTGACATGGAAAGTTCACATTTTATAGAGCTATAGCTGTTTAATAATTCTCAGCATATTGTGTTTGACATCAATACCTATGGAGAACATTTTTAAGAAGAATTTTTCTTCGAGTTTTATTCATATTGGGCCACTTTGTTAGGAATAGCTTTCTGGAAATCTGAGTGAGAGTTCTGTCTGTTTCTGTATAAGCATGTAAAGAATGTCATTCTTACGTGCTTGCAGGTAAGGATGTTGAATTGGTGTAATTACCAAATACAATATCTGTTAAGGAGTGCAAATGTTATAGTATCAATTTTGTTGTGAGATTGGAGCTAATCTGAATTCTTGTTGTTAAGCTTTTGATTGATTTGGTTTTAAGATGGAGAGTTCAGAGTTTAACATACAGAGAAGAATTTCCAAAATAGCAAGGGTGAAGTTAATCATCGTTTTTGGGATGATCTACTTACTCTGTCTGCTTTTGTCACAATGACTTTGATAGATGCCAAATTAATTAAATTTGCATGTTTGAAAATGAAATTCCTTTCATATTCCCTCTCTCTCTCTTTTTTTTTTTGAGTCATGCCTAGGAATGTTTTTATGAAAGTTTCATTTTTATTTTAATTTGTACTTGGTGACTTGAAACATTAAGTGCTGTCAACAAGTGCCTCCATTAGCTTTAGATCTTCAGATCAGAGAGGGAATAAGAAGGAAGATTTGAAGAGATTAGTGCTTCTGCAGCTTTTGCAGTGCACATCACTGCAGGGGAGGTCACTTGGGAAAACAAATTTTATTGGTGATGTCAGGTAACTAATTTTCATTGAAAGTCATTGGACTGCATACTAAAGAAGAGCTACTGTTGCTTGCAGATATTTCAGTCATGGCAATTAATATCTAGGTTAAAGTTTGTAGCCTACATTGTCAGTAGTTGAAATTAGTTGATGTTATTCCAAGTGTTCCAATTAACTGATGTCAATTTTTCTTGCAATGAGTCAGGTGGTGAGCTGATTTGTATCTGAGGGGGCTTACAAGAAAGATGGTGAGGCTTTTTACCGGATCCTATAGTGATAGGACAAGCGGTAACACTTTTAAAGTAAAAGAGGGTTGATTTAGGTTAGACGTAAGGAAGAAATTCTTTACTGTGAGGGTGGTGAGACACTGGAACAGGTTGCGCAGAGAAGTTGTGGAAGCCCCCTCGCTGGAAGTGTTCAAGGCCAGGTTGGATGGGGCCCTGGGCAACCTGATCTAGTGGAAGGTGTCCCTGCCCATGGCAGGGGGGTTGGAACTGGATGGTCTTTAAGGTCCTTTCCAACCCAAACCATTCTATGATTCTAAGTCTCTGAGCTTAAACTTCACCTTGACTACTTTGATATGTGTTATTCCACACATCCTTGCCCATGCTAAAATACTGAAATACATAGGCTAAAGTGCTGTCATAGCTCGCAAATCTTAAACACAGAGCATTTTAGATGTTTTAATCAGTTACAGTAAAAGCGTAACACTGCAGATGTGGCAATTTAGTGCATCTTACGTTAGCTTAAGGGTTGTTTTTTCATTTAGTTTTTTTAAATACCTAGTGTAATTCAAGAGCAAGGGTATCATCTAGCTTAAATCTTCTGGGGCTCTATTTTTGGAGAAACAACCTTGATTATTTTTTCAAGGAAGTCATCTCTCTTTGTTCTAGTTTTAGGACTGTGTGCTGTGATTACTGACACACAAATGTAATGGTTGCTTGCGCAGTTTTATATAAAAACGACTAAGTGCAGATTCCTTAAATAACCCTTGGTTAAGATGTTAGTGCTAAAGTGTTGGCTTGTGAGTAGGAGGTAAATTATATGTTGTAGCGTTATATAAAACTGACTCACATGAGTAGGTGAGAGTCCCAAGAATATCAGGACACCCACACTAGTGAAAGAAAGACGCAAGCTTCCTCTGTACAACATGTTCCAAAGACTACATTAACAAAAACAGCTTTAATTTGTTTGAGTAGTAACAAAATTTTTCAGTGTTTTAAGAAATCAAGTGCTACTGCTTTGACTGTTTGTCTTGGAAAATGCAACTAAAAGTGAACGATTTTGTTCTGAAAAAGCTACCTGCAGTTCTAACTATGTTTTCTGGATAAACACCTGTTGACAATAAATCAAAAAGTTAAATTATCCCCACAGGCAAGCAATAGTTATATTGGATTGTTATAGCCCGTGTAAGTTTTAATCAGTGATGCATAAGGAGGCAGAACTGTCTAGTTTATAGAGAGAATATTGCAAAATATTTCAGTAGTTAAAGAAACATCTAGCCCTGACTGTATGACTTACTAGGATTCTTGGTTAAATGTATATATAAATTACATAGATTATAAGGTTAAACCTTAGACATATGCCAGTGTGTTGTTAATCAGTATTTTTCCAAGAGTGAAGTTCAAAATGAGATTCTTTGTCTTTGCAAAGATACCTTGCTGAAGTAGTCATAATTAATATAAAAACTATAATTGCATTGTTTACTTGATAAAATTGCTAACATTTCAGAAGGGTAACCTGAATGTAACCCAGACACACACAAATACAAATGATTTTCTTTTAAACGTTTTTCCTTCCCTGAAACTCATTTTATGAACCTGTTTTGGGATTAACCTCTTTCTGATGCAGACTGCTTTTATGTGGCTGTACGACATATGCCGCACAAGCTTAACCTCAAGTTTCTCTTCTGCTTCTCCAGTCAACTCGTCTGCATAAAATGTTAAAGATCTGTTTCTCCTTATGCTTTACAAAGCTGGTTCAATCTTCTTGACATCAACGCAACCAAGAGCTCTTCCTGTGCTCTGTGAGGTTTAAAAAATTATCCCTTCTGTCCTTTCAGAGGCAGAACTTTCCTTTCATAGGGCTGGGTTTGGAGTTGCTTCCTTAGTTCCTTCTACTGTTTTTTTGTTGTTGTTGTTTTGTTTGTTTGTTTGTTTTTGTTTTGTTTTTTTGTTTTGCTAAGTTCTAGTTTCTCTCCAAGGTTTGCTGCAGCAAGAATCTGCAAGCGCACCTTTGCTTGGTGCTTGATACCTTTACAAGACTGTTCTGCTAGTGTGTGCTAACTCTTGAGTATCTGTTTCTGGGATTCTGATTCATCTGGCTGTGTGTGGTCCCTTAAATTTTAACCTTAGGTGCTTGTATTCTCTTTTGTGCGGGGATCAGCAAGGTTCCAGACCTACGTGCGCTTGAGATGAACCAACACAATAGACTTCTTGCTCTTTCTTCTCTGTGTGTATATTCACTTAGCAGGATGCTTTCTCTCAGTTTTATTTTAAAGCTAATACATCTTGAAATGAAAGGGCTGTTAAAACCTTGTGGAGAGCAGACTGTGTGGTTCCCTTCTTGTTTAGGAAAGTTACCACTGTGTCCAACGTCCACTGCTAACCCTACAGTTGTGAAAGGTTTATGAATACCAGGAAGATTGTAGCAGCGTGCACAATGCACCACAAGGAGATTCTGATGTTTTCTGTTAAGAAAAAAAAACAGAATTCCTTCAAAAATGGGCAGAGATTCAAATGCTAGCCGCAGGATTCACTATGAAGAAGGGAAAAATTTAGAAAAAAGATGGGAAAGAAACTGAGAGAGCTTGCCATTGACCGTGATGCTTTTCGCGTGGTTGGACTTTTCTGCTGAGGGGAAGTGTAACTGAGACATCTAACATGATTTTTCGTGCTTTTCTCAAACTTTTGACCATGTGGGCTGAGCTTATAACAGGATATGAAACTGCGTATCATAGCTCTGATTTGTATTCTTGGATAGAGCTATTATTAAGGTGTCATATGAACAGATGGGATATGAATGATGAATCTCAAATTGGGTAACTACCAGTTGAGAGGAAATGACTAATTGAACTTCAGAGAACAAGAAGTCTGTCTTCTTGCAGTCAAAATATGTGAAACAAAAATACATATTTGTCCCTTCAGTGTATCTGAAGATCTGTTTCTTTTGCTTTGACAGCGTGAAACCTTTATGTTCATGTTGGCAGCTTGTCTGACTGCAGTAATATAGAACATAATAAAGTTTGTTATAAGTAGAGGCTGCATATTTTTAAGATTACATAAAGCAAAATGTGAACAGTTTTAACAGTTCTTTTTAACAGTTTAATGTGACTATTGAATCTTATAAATTCTGTATGATCTGGGCGATAACGATAGGGAAATTCTTTACATTTCAAAACTAATTGCTGTGATTATAAACTGGGGACACTTGGTGATTTTCCTCTCTGTGATATAAGCTATTTTTCATTGCCTTTGAGTAATGAACAAATCTTGGACTTCTCATATGTTGTAACTACATTAAGCAAGCACGTTTAAGACTTTTTCTAAAGCTGTGAAACTACAGAGGATGGATGCTCTGAAGTGCGTAAGTCATAAAATAACTTGACCGTCCTCAATTTCTATTTACATTGGTTTTTATTAACTTCTACCTGTATCATAAACTCATCTTGTGTATCACATCAAAACTTTCATCAACTTTGTCGTTAATGTTAGTTAGTTGACATAAATCAGCAATTTTGAAGCTAGCACTTCAGGAATTTGAGTATGAATGGTGTGGATCAAAGCAGTGATTCATGTTGCTTACTGTATCATAACAGAGGACTTAACCCATTCAGATACTCTAATTGGAGCTTTAAAAACAATTTTGTGCACCTGATTCGTATCAGTCTGTGATGTGTCTAGTCAAATGTTTAAATGATTAAAAAGTGTATGGGCTGCAAGTATAGGAAGAAAATCCAAACTACTTACAACAGAGCTATTTCAGCATTGGGTGGGAGAAGAGAATTAATGCTCAACTAAATAGCAAAATATCACTATAGAGCCACAAGCATTTGCAGCATAATTCAGAGGGTTTCTAAGTGACAATTACTATCCTTTCACATATATATTCTCTTCTGATTTATAAAAATAAAAAAAAATGTGATTCATAAGCAGTGTAGGTTATTTACATTCAGGTAATGAAGAGGTAATTTTGCTTCCAGAATCTGCATGGCCTCCAGTTCCCTGTGTCTTTCCTCCGCCTAGTACTTTTCCCACTTCTGCCTTTAATTTTACTGCAAATTATTGCAGAATGGATAGGGAAAACTATATTTGAGCATTTATAGTTGAATTATAGTACTTTTAAAGAGATTCAGACTTAATAAGGTGTGAGGTGTATGTAGAAGTATCCTATCTTTGTAACTCTGTTAGCAGAAACCATACTGTATTATGGGAACATTGAATTGGAGGTCACCTGTGTCCTGAAGTTTCTGCTGCTGGGAGGATCCATACTGTAGTAATTCCCAGCAAAATTTGGGTTCCACCTTGTAATGAATTACTTTTTTGCCTTATGATTCTTTACAGATACTGTTATTAGTATAATTTAAGAACATCATTCAAATTTCTAGCTTAAGTGTGTCAATAGGCCAAATATTTTATGTATGAACACTGTTTTATCTTCTACCCCTGGAATTTTTCTTCTACATGGATTTACAGAACAGAGAGAGGAAGAAGAAGTATTCCATTTCAGCTTCTACTTTTGGAGATGAAGCAAGCTTTTCTTTTCTGGTATCTCCTGCCATGGGAAGCTCAGTTGTCCCTTAATGTTTCTAGTAGCTCTTTTCTGCTTGAATTTGTCTTCTGTGGATGTGGATGATGAAAATTTTATGCGGTATTCTGGATGGATAGCATTCACCAATACTTTATATAATGGTGTTTATATTTCTCCATCTCCCCTGAAAAGTGATGATGTCTCTACATAACAAACAAACAACAACAACAAAAAAACACCACCACAAAACTTCAGAGATTTTTTTTTTTATCCTTTTGTCATTCTAATATGTGTTTGTTTTATCTGATGAGCATTCATTCTGGGTTTCCATTATAATTCTTCTCAACCAATGTTGCTTGATTTTGCAGGGCTTTTCAGGAAACTTTATCAATAGCTGCTTAGCAGGAAGAAGTGCACCAGATCCCGCTCTTCCTAATCAGCAAGATGCTGAATATTAGAATCACAGCTGGAAATGTGAATAGCGTCCAGAGAGACTATGAAAATGATTGTTAAAAGCAAAATCTAGAATCAGCCTTGCAGTGTAGGCGCTTAGTAAAGTTCGGGTAACACTCGTTTATGTTCTGGATCAGTGTGCATTGCTCAGTTAGCAGTAGCCTAGACAAATGTGCATGGGTGACCAGGTAAGTTTCCATTAATTAAAATATGGATAATGCAGTTTTTTTTAAAATACTAATGTCCAGTATGCTGGTAAATTATTATTTTTGAGGCACACTGTGCACAACTGTTCTCTTTTGGCAGGTGTAGAAATAGATCAGTATACAATAAATCTAGATTAGCTAGAGAGAGTGTACATGGATGAAATGCGTGGATAGCAACATTGTATCTTCGGTTATGCTAGAATTTAAAGTATCGATGAGAGTTCCAACTGCTGCAGTCCTTAATTATGTAACTATTTGAAGCACATGGCTGTTTCTGTGGAATCTCTGCAGAATCAAGGAAGTTAAAACTCTGTTGATCACTTTACCTACCATGTTTATCTTTTAGGAGTGGCTATGTTATGGATAAAAAGATGGCAGTTACTTTGTGCTTCCATTTGTTTACCAGCAACAAAATTATGAGTTTCTATAAATATTTAAACCCAGCACTTTTGTCCCTGCTACATAAGAAGTTTCACTTAAGACATGTTAACTTGATGCTAATGGGCATGAACGCACCAGATTCTATTTGAGCAATCTGAAAATGATTGAAAACAATAAAGCAAAAGAACTTCCTGTTGTTCTGCAGATAATCAAATCATTGAAGTTTAAATGGCTACAGTAAATTAATGGAAAAAACATCTGTTCCTGTGTTATTTTGATTGCTCTTTAGCTTTTGATTGTCAGAGCAGTTTGTAAATAACTGTGAATTTCTTCGTTTTAGCTTGTTACTCCAAAAAAAAGAACGAAGGTCGAAGGAGTTGGTTCACATATGCCAAAAAACAGTGCAATAGGATCTTACGTATTTGCACTTTGATTTCTCCAAACCTGTGGCTCATGTTAATGTAAATTTATTGCTTCTATATAGAATATGCACGTCTAAAGTGACATGATTTACATTTCATTATTTATACAACTCTACTAAAATATAAGTTGATATATTGAGAAACACTGTATTTAACGGCACAAGTTGGCAAGGAACTTGTGTTCCTTGTACTCCTGTTCTCTTTACTACAATTCCTTTCTAGCAGATGCCACTCAGATGCAATGTACTTTTGGATATTGCTGTATTTGTACATTTGCTCTGATATTCTTTAGGATTAAATATACTGTATTGTTGAGGAATGTTTTGAGTTTATTCTTGAGACGCCTCTGCTCTGTATTGGATTGCTATACTCATTTATTTTTAATCATTTTCTGTGTTTGTGTAAGGAGTTTAAAAAATCCTGCAACATTAGGTTGTTGTACATTCCAATTGATTTCACTCTTCAAACTGTTTTTAAAAAATGACTAATCTACTGAAAGCAGTTGGCCTCTTAAAGAATCTGCAAGAAAGATGACTTCTTTTGTAAACTACAGTTGAAGCAATTAATAGTGAGCATTAAGTGGAAAAAAAATAATCAAACCTGGCATTATTTTAAAATTAGAATTGTGTATTAGTTGTCTGCAACTAAACATCTTTGTCCAGCTGCAGATCACAAACATTAAGGTTCCACAATCATGAGTTGCCATTAAAAATAATTCTCTTCCTGCCTTTTTTTTCCTTTGTAAATCTGTGTGGATTTGGCGGTTTTGTTTTGTTATGTTTTCTTTCTTTGTTTTCGTCACTCCATCCCTACCAAGTATGAAGTGAAAAACATGTACAAATCAGAAGATACATCTGGTTAAAGCTGGGGGTGTTGCTGGGGAGTGAGGGAGTGTTGTTACAAAGTTATTATATGTAGGTAGTTACTTATAAAAACTTAAGTTATATAAGATACGTTTTTAGTTACTTTTTATGTTGAAAGAAAATGTTGAAATTGGTTAACTTTGAAATCTGTACTGTCTGGTTGAACAAGCAAACAATAGTATACCAGATTTCTCAGAATATCAAAACTTTATTCAGCACGTCATGTCTGGAAAGTGCCACTGTAAGTTTTCTGCCACAGAAATGTCCATTTTGGCCCTATGGCAAGATGTATGTTATTGGACATGATCGTAGCTGATGGTGCTGCTACAGGCATTAATCATTAGTGTAAAGTTCTTGTGCAGAAAAGAGAACTTCTGTTGTGCTTTTGGGTAGCTGCATAAACTTCCAAGTACCTAACATTTAAAAAAAAAAAAGGCAATTCTATATTACTTTAACAGTTTTTCATTATCAAAATACAGATCTTGGTGTGTTAAAATTTGTTATAGATACAGAGACCTGGGAAATCTTCTCCAGTTTTTTCACAGAAGCAACATTTCATTTGAGTTGCATAGTGCAGTGGGTGCACATAGTTATGTGGCATACGAGTAGAAGTTTAAGTTTCCTCAGAAGATGCAGTGACTGGGTACAGATGATAAAAAATTCA
Organism: Chauna torquata; assembly: GCA_013399475.1. Lineage (NCBI taxonomy): Eukaryota > Metazoa > Chordata > Aves > Anseriformes > Anhimidae > Chauna > Chauna torquata. Next base: position 34,707 of record VXAL01013169.1, on the reverse strand, counting down.
TCTGGAGCAATTCATCAAGACTAATTTGTGTCTATGCCTGAAAGCTCCTGGGGATAACAAGCAAAAAACAGAAGGCAGAAGTCCTTGTTCTTTTGGCTTCCCCCCTTGAGTCAGGGGGAAAACAAGCAGAGTGGCCTGTGAAGAGCCCTTCTAGAGCTTGAGATATCTCCATCTCTGAGACTTGGTGCTTTTCTGTCAGTGAAGATTTATAAATCCTCAAGCAAAGTGATCGACTGCATACAGCTGTCAATCTGTTGCTGCCGTTTGTTCAAGCAACGGCACCCAGTGCTGTATTTCTCAGTGGTTTGACTAAGCCCATGCCTTTCTTGTGGCACTATGATATGAAATGGTGGGAATTATTCTTCCACTTTGCTTTTTGTGAAAACTTGGAAAATTGTACAGTGCTTGAAAAACTTCCCAGATTACTTAGTATCAGAAGGATTCATCTAATTGCCAGTTACTTAACTGAAATGCAAGCAGGTGTTGCTATTGAACTCTGACATTTCTTCCAAACTTGCAGAAATTTACACTTTGTGCTCATTTAAGATCTTGCTTTGTAACTCCTGGCATTGATTCTGGTCAGAAAATTCGTAGTAAGTCTGTAGTTTTATGCAGTCTGGTGTTGCTACAGGAGAAAAGGGAATTTGTCATCTTACTGCAAGGCTTAAAGGGAATAGATTTCTTCCACTCCTCTTTATTACGATCACAGTTTTTGCTTGGACTTGTGTCTTCTTCTGAATGTGATGGTGTGTGAATTTAATGTAGGTATTTTATCTACTGATTACAAGAGGTAGAACAAACTCTCTTAATTCCTAAGATAATGCTTTCAAATTGGATAGTCTTTTTTGGTTTGGGATTTGTTTGTTTGTGCTTGCTTTTTTGGTTTTTTTTTGTTTGTTTGGCATGTTTTTCTTGTTTTGTTTTTTTTCTT
>VXAL01013169.1:0-28230 GCA_013399475.1 Chauna torquata | reverse complement strand
TTCGCTTGGCAGAAAGTGTGTGTGTATTATATCTATGTATGTATGTATAGTCAAAGCTGTCAAAAAATATCTTTTTTCTTAATACTCTTGTTTCAGTTCTCTGACTTCTGTTCTAAAATAAGCCTGTGAAGGACAAAATCAGGCTGTGGTAGTTTTCTTTTTGAGAGAGGCCGTTTGTATGTGATTAGGTAATTTAAAAGCTTGAGTGGCAGAAGTGATGTACAGAATCACGGAATGGCTGAGCTTGGAAGGGACCTCTGGAAATCATCTAATCCAAAATGTATCGTAGACTTAGGAGGATAACAGGGAAATGCAGTTACAGAGAGCCTTCCAGACTACTGTTGTCTCAGTATCCTCTCTGCTGTCCCGTAATAATGTGTCTTGGATCTAGTTGTCATCCTTGAATCCAGAAAGTTTTGACAGTAAAACAGCCTGTAAAGTGGGATTCTTTCTGGTTAAGGTTGTGTAAACTGCTATTTACCCCCGCTCTGTTACTCAGCTGGGAAAAAAGGTGTGGAGTTTCTGGTCTGTATTGACACTGTCCATTTTTTGAAATAGAACTTAAGAATGAGTCGGATTTTCATGTAGCAGGAGCAGGCCATTCATGGAATACCTGCACTGATGCTTTGCAGAAACTCAAGTACCAGGCAAATCACAAATGTTGTATTATTAAGAAGAATATCTTCTCGTCCATGTTTTTTTGTTCAGTTTAAGTCTTTTTCCAAGTCTTCATCACTGTGTTATGGTGTTCAGGGTACTCTGTTCTTTGAGGGCTTTGTACAGAAGTCCTGTCTGAAGACACGCGTATTCTTCAGGAGTGTGCTGAGCTGTGTATTTTCTGTGCAGCTGGTGAATGTAAGCTTAACACAATAATAATGTAATAAATGAGAATTGTTTCTGAATGGTCTTACACTTGCAGGCAGTTTGTCACTGACTTTTTTTTTATACAGCTTTTCATGCAGATTGAGGCACTTTTTCCAAAAAGATTTGGAACTTGGAGTGAATATGCCAAAAAATACTGCAATGCTCATCTCAGGTATTATTGTACTTGCCCTTTTTATTTTCTTATGAGTCTCTTTGGTTTTCTTCTCATGTGAAATGAGAGAATCATTAAGGAGTATCTCTATTGCTGTATCATAGCATTATGTTTGGAGATCCAGGGTCCGATACCATCTCTTCCAACAAAGAGAATTGGGGACCTTGCAGAGGAAAAGTATAAAAAGTATAGAAGAGAGCTTGACATCCACACAGGTTTTGTTGTCTGTGTTTAGAAACATTTGAGAAGAGGATTAAATTGACAGGAGACTTTACTTAAGGAAGAAATTGGAAGCTATTAAAGTTTGAGAGAAAGTGTAAGTGCCAACATTCTGTTAAGTAAAATGATATGCATATTTACTGTTGTTAGTATGAAATGTATAGGTTTTACCTTTAGAGCTGGTGTTTCAGAGCTGAAGCTTGAGTTTCTGATTCGCAATCCTATGCTCATATCATGTAATAATTTACATCTCTTTTTACTATGGGATCCAGACTTCTTCTATCCCACAACACTTGGGGAAAAGAAGACCATATATTAGATTGACTGGGTGAAAGGAGATAAAGGTAGAAAACTCCCAAAAGCTTGGTAGTGTGTCTGTAGTTCTGTTTGAGGGATTGAATATAGGCATTGTAAGTTCTTGTCTGCTGCCTTGCTTCCTGTTTGCTAGGTAACATTGGTCATGAAACTTTTTTCAAATGCATTCCGAATGAATTTTTAACCCATTCTTACGGGTCATGTGCTTTCATGTTTCATGTGTTTAAAATTATTAACTTCATGAGGACTTGCTTCCCTCAGCTTTAGTTTAATGATCAGTTTCTCTAGATATATTCTAAAATAGAGGGGACAGAAGAAGCTCCAATTTAAAATGCTTGGTTTTGCCCATCTAAGTCTGTTACAACTTCGAATGAAAGAAGTTTTGAGAAGGGATGAATCTTTTAAAAAAAAAAAAGTTCTTACCTACAATTTTGCATATATTCAAAACAATAGATTTTGTCAGCTAAATTGGCTAGCATTAGATTTAATTTTTACAGTAATAATTACATAGTTTCTTTTTCCTATAACTTGTTTTTTTTTCCTCCATCGTATGTTTTATCAGCATTTAACTTCTAATAACATGGAAGGGTGCTGTCTAATTTTCAGACAGAGAAATGCTATTTTTTCCATGATGTTTTGACTGAACGCATCTGTAATTTTCACACCACAAGTGTGCGTGGGTACAGCATGGTTAGCTACTCAATCATAGATGATTATCTTATTTTTGGAATACCATAAATGTAATAAAAATCAAGTTCAGGGTTTGGCAAGTTCTCAATAAATAACTTTGTCTTCATGACTTGGCTGAAACAAAACATCCTGTGGTAATAAACTTGATAGGATTATTTTATGCAGAACTTTCTGTGAAAATGTTTTTTTGACTTTGGTGTTCATAGACACCTGTTTCTAAGGATGAGGGCCAAAGTATTTCTGTGAGTTTTCAGCTACCATTTCTTATATCACCAATGCTCAAGTTGGAGGGAGGAATCCTTTCTAAGGACAGCCGTATAAATAGACTGAAGAAGAGATATGAGCAAAAGATGTAGCTGTTGTCCATCTATGTAGCATTTGAGTAAGTTACGTCATTACTTTGCCAGTGTAGAAATGAGTCCCTCAGCTCCTTTCAAAACTGATCATAGGCAGCCAACTGAAGTACTGTTGATAAGCTCAGTAAGACTTAAAATTCTTTAAATGATTTTTTAAAATAATTTTTACCAGTGGATTTACATGCTTGCAACATACTCTCCTGTCCTTGGAAAATACCACCTGGGCTTTTCTCCAAAGCCAGCAAAATCAGCCCTGCTAGTTATTTGATACTTCTTGACAATGTTGACACAGAAAAACTGTTCTTCCTGCTGCAACACGTTTTTGAAAACAACAAAAGAAAGAAAAAGGAAGACTAAGTTAGCAATTACTTTTTCTTTTACAACCTTTAGCTTTTTAACCTTAAACCTACTTCCTCTATTTAGCCTTCTTCATTGAGTAGCATTACATTTAAAAACGGAACCTTTAGCTTTAAATCCTGACTGTAGCAGACAGAATTCTTGGCGGAAAACAAAGGAATATTATTGGTGGTATCTGCGGTGTTTGTGATAGCTTCCCTATCAGTTGTTCCCCTCTATAATGTAATAAAGAGCATTCTTATTGTGGTATGAGAAGAATCTCATCAGTCGGCTGAAATGAGTTTTAAAATGATGCTTGGAACTTCTTGTACAAAGGGAAGTGTAGCTGTGATGAAATAGAGGACTGTATACATCTGATAGGTAGTCAGGCCTTCAGGTAGCAGCCTCTGCTGGGAAATTGAAAAAGCTCAGACTTCAGTGTTGGAAGGAATCACAGAGAGCAATCATCTCTCGAGCACAGCCAGAAACACTGAGTGTTGCTATTCTGCATGCCTTCATATCTAAAAGTGTGTTTTAATATTAATTATGTACTGAAGGATTTGGATTTGGAAGAGCTAGTTTTCACCCTCAATATTGATTTGGTTTTTGGTGTTTTTTTTTTCTTTCCAGATTTTTTGGCAAAAGAACTCAATGGGACTGTAGAGGAGCTTCAAATTTAGAAGAACTGCATCAACTTTTAAGAGAAATAATGATCAGAAGACTGAAAAAAGATGTTCTGACTCAGTTGCCTCCCAAAGTTAGGCAACGTATTCCATTTGACCTCCCACAATCTGCAGCTAAGGTAAATTTTCCACTTATGCTAAAAACACATTTGTTAGTAAATAGTAATGTCTATGAATTCATACATATATTTTATATATATATGCATGTGTATTATATTCACATAGTCTTTGTAACTATATATATAGTACAGTGTCTGTGTTATTCTTTTTAAAATATGATGTGTAGAACATGAATATGTCATTTTTTTGGCATCAAATAATTATAAAATTTGCCCTAATTTTGATATGGTCTTCATCCCTTCTGTATTCCTTTCCATGAGATTTTGAATCCTACAATTACTTTCAGCCAAATTTGATAGAGTTAAAAGCACTCAGTTCCTAAATGTTTCATGCAAGTTGATGTTGTGGTAGAGCATGCTTTGTACTATCTAATGTATCTATAAATGCTTTGTACATCTATCTAACCACTGATCTCTTCTGCCAATTAGAATTTGAATACTACTTTTGCAGAGTGGGAGAAATTAATGAGAAATCTGAATTCAGATGCCACTGAAAGCCACTTTGTTGAAGTCATGAGTCTAATTACACGCATGTATAACGAAACAGCCATCGCCAAGGTAAGCGTGCAAGTATTTTTTTTTTAAATATACTTAAAATTTTCAGTGTGTTTTAACGTAACAAAATTAGTCATATTGGCATTTCCTGGACTTAGGAATATACTGAAGATGGGTACTTCAGGGACGTACCTGTGTGTTGGCAGCTGCTGCAGCTGACCCACTTGGCATGTGTTACAGGATGGTGCTGATGCAGCCCTTAAGCAGACTGTGCTCCGTCAGTACTGGTTCTCCCCATGGATAAATGAAGAATAATAATCCCCTCTAGCTCGTCTTTCTGTTTTATCAGATGGGACCCCTGTTCTGTATTTTCCTCCTATACTTAAGACGTGAGGAAAAAACAAGTTAATAACCAAAATCTTTTACACACTTAATTTTTAGCCTGTTATCAGGTTTCTTTATGTTAACCTATTTTTAGAAAAGGATATTTAAAAAGAAAAAAAAAATGTGCAGGCTGCTGGGTCAGTAATTATCAGAGTCCTTGAAATTTTTCTTAAATTTTCTACTTATCTTAAAAATGTCACTGTGGTTCTGTTGCTATTTCTTCCCTACTTTTTTTTATTCTCTCCCTTATCCCTGTCAACCCATTTTCAAACAGGAAGTTGAAAGAGGAAAAAGAGAAAAAAAGTCTGAGGACTGCTACAGTGGGTATTGCATTAACCACTGATCAGTGATAAATTTTATTAGTAACTGTCATCATTAATAGTTTTTATAAAAGATACTGAAGATGATATTTGACACAAAAGAACTCTATGAATGTTTAAGTACAGCGATCTTTCAAGATTGCTCTATCATGAAAGTATCAAATTTATTCTTTCAGTTTTGATATATGACTTGATGGGTGCAGATACAGAAGTTCTGATTAAACAATACCTTGTCCATTTAAACTATATTTGAGCAGAAATTAAGTGTATTTTTAATATAGTTTAAAACATTAGATAATGACACAGTAACTAAAAGCGTTTTTATTTGCATCTTAATCTGAAAGAAGTGCCATCTAATTATGTGATCTTTTGAGGATGAGGATTTTTTCTCTAAAGAAAGGAGATAGGATGCATTATTAAGACATAAAGTTGCAGTACTTTTTAAAATAAAATTAATTGGAATAATTTTATAATTCGTATTAGTGTTTGATAAAGTGTTAAATGGATAACAAAAAGCACGGCCATTTACCTTTTCATTTCAGAAGAAGGTGAAAGACGTTAAAGTAAAAACTGTCTTTTTGAACATTTTATGTGTCTAACTAATAAAAACATACTCTCTTACTCCAGGCAGGAGCAGTAAAGGACTATATCAAAATGATGCTTGAAAATGACAAATTGAAGTTTCTAGTTTTTGCTCACCACTTAAGCATGCTTCAAGCCTGTACAGAGGCAGTTATAGAAAATAAGGTAATGATATAATAAATTTGCACTCATTTAATTTCAGACTTTACAAATACATGACAGCTGTGTTTGAATTGAGTAGAACTACCTGTGTGTACAGGAATTTAAGGAGTTTAAGTAAGGTCAGTGCCACTGGATTAAAAAAGATTGTGGGGTTTTGAAGAACTGTTTTGTATGTGAGGATAATGTAAACACTCTTATCTGGTATGATACTTCATTATTAATGTTGTAGGCAGCTGTTTCCCAAGTTTTTTCACCAATATGCTTCTGTCTACTTTCTGTTTTTTTGTAGAACGCTGTACCTGAACATTTAATCCAAAGCAGTAAAAATGTCTTCAAACCACATTCATATTATTGGTCATGGACACTCAATCATTGCTAGGGAACAATGGCTAACTGTGCTATTTAATATTAACCTATTATTGTGATTGGAATTTTAACAAATCATATCAGGAAAATTACAGATTCTTCTGCGGAGTATTCCATTTTAAGATCCTGTGTTCGTAATGTCATCTTTTGTAAACAGGGAGTACTAAGTCTGCACTCTTCTAGATAAACAGGCTTGATTGTAAATCAAAGGGCAAAAAACTACTGAGGTAGCCCTATCCCCATGACTGGAATAGAATAGATGTTTTCATATTTTTACTGGGGGACAGAGGGTGATTGAATCAAAACATTGACAGGGATGATTTCATTTTTGTCTCTATTATAATACAGGTCCGGTACATACGGATAGATGGAAGTGTTCCTTCGGCAGAAAGAATACATCTTGTTAATCAGTTTCAGAAGGATCCTGATACACGTGTTGCTATTTTGAGTATTCAGGCAGCTGGTCAGGTAGGATAAAAAAAGAAAATATGTGAAATACGAAGCTTAAAAAATAGATATTAACTTCACTCATCAAGTGACATTATTTACTGAAGGCAGTTTATGCAGTCTATTTTTTGCAGACTGGTGTATTCGTTTTTTGTACTAATCATGTTAACTGCTTTAAGCCTCCATTGAAATCACACGAACAAAATTGAGATAAGCAGCAGCATCTTGTGCTTGAATAATTAGTTAAAAAAAAAAACTCTTTTCTCTCTTAAAGTACCAGATTAATAAGAAGTAACGTTTATTTCCATAATGAAAAGCAGTATGCAATCTTTGCACAATATTGCAGTATTTTCTGAATCTTATTAACATCTACCTGAGGCCCAAGGAAGAAATCAATGTAGAAGGCCCGTCTCCTGTCCAGGTGGTCCCCCTTATTTACATATAAAAATGTTCTGTGCAGCATGTAGCTTTGTGTGGAGAATCTTTTTTCTAAAATTTATCTACTTGCTTATTTTGGTTAGGGTTTAACATTCACTGCTGCTACTCACGTTGTGTTTGCTGAATTATATTGGGATCCAGGCCATATTAAGCAAGCGGAAGACAGAGCACACCGAATTGGGCAATGCAGTTCTGTGAATATTCACTTCCTTATTGCGAAAGGAACATTGGATCCTCTTATGTGGGCAATGCTGAATCGCAAGGTATGTGTGGAATAGAACCGAGTAATCAGGAAGTCACTATGCTTAAGATACCACTTAAGTCCATGTGGAAAAAAAACATTCTTGCTTATTTAGAGCACTGTTCTAGTATAAGAGAAATCAATAGACTTAGAACTGCTAATTATCGAAATGACCATGTCTGTTCTGAATTAGTGTTTTCTATCTTTTGCTCTCCATTTAAGATCCAAAGATAAATAATTGTTTGCTGAGAAGAATGGGATGGTTCACATTTATAGGAGATTTTTGTTTTGTCTTCCTTTAGCTTTTTATTGTTCCGGTTGCTCAACTTACAATTTTAAGGTTTTCTGCACAATAATAACAGCTAGAGATTTTTTGTTTGTTTGTTTGTTTTATTGCATGAATGTTGTACCTTACTAACCTTCGTTTCTGAGAGACAGGAGCATGCCCAAATAACTCTTCTTAATCAGACCCAAGATTCGAGCAGTCTTACCTTCTGTTGCCATTGTTGTCAGGTATTACCCAGTCGTTTTTAGGAAGAGTAGTTCCCCATTCTACATTCTTTTATTTTTTGGAAGATCTTCACAGGACTAAAAATATCACTTGGCTCTTTTGCTTTTGTGACCTTTTTGTAGCCTTTGATACCATTTATTATGTGCCTTGCTTTGATAGCTGGGGTGCATTAGTGTTGTGTCAGCCCTTGTTTTGTGACATTTCCAGAGTTGTAGATCTAGAAAGAGAAAGGCCTTTTAAACTCTAATACTCAGAATTGTTTGAGATTGTGGTTGTGCAGGGTTTCTTCTGATGCAAATGCCAGTTAAGTGCTCTATTCCAACTTCCGGCTGTTCATTCCTGCATTTGGCTACTGCAGTGTTGGAGTGGTGCAATTGCTTCTGTCCGTACTGTTACTATATTGAGAAACTGATAACCACTTTTTGTCAAAATGGTCCTCTGCTGCTGAAAAGTAACCACAGCTTACAGAATCTAGGAATTGCAAACTGTATTTGAGACTCAGCTGAGGAATGAAACTCTCTTCTAATTCATGTAGGTACCTCAGAAAAATCTGGAAATCGCTCCAGTACACTAGGAGTCTCCTCCTTAAACATGGCACAGATGAGTCTCAGTAATTCACCTGCTATTTACTGTATAAGATGTAAATCACTGTACTGCTGCCTTCAATTAATTCTGCCTTTGGCTCCATGTACCAAGCAAAATATCTAAAGACTGTAAGAAAAAGAGATGTATACAATGTATATATTCCAACTTCAATAAATACTGAGATTTTATGTGTGACTGTTCATAGCTCATATATTAAATATACTACTTACTCTTGCAGAAATGGCTTTTTGACTAGGACAGCTGGGAGAAGAATAGTTTTAATCACTTAAGTTATTTTGAATTACTACAGAGTTTCTCACTTTTCTCTTGCAAACTTTGTTCAGCATTTGTAACAAATGGAGAGCATTTCGGTAACTAAATTTGTTCCAACATGAGAATTCCTCAGAACCCTTATATGAGAATTCCTCAGAACGCTTACGCAAGTCATCTTTCTGCAGGCCAAGGTTACAGGCAGCACCTTGAATGGCAAGAAAGAGAAAATGCAGGCTGAAGAAGGTGATAAGGAGAAATGGGATTTTTTGAGTTTTGCCGAAACTTGGACCCCAAACAAAAGTCTAGAAGATCCCAGAAATGATCTTCTATTTACACATGTAAGACTCAAAACTTATGTTTTTCGATATTCTTTCATTTTAAAAGATAATAATAATAAATCTAGCCGTTGTTCACCTTAACTCTGCATGCACTGCAGATTTTGCTAGTGGAGAAACACTAAATGAGTGGGAAAAATATAATGTGAGTTCCATTTCAAAAAGTTAGTAAAGTTGGAGAAAGTGATCTATTGGGCATAAACGTCATCTACAGGTTTTGTTTGGGTCCTTATGTCACCTTTTAGGTGATTGACTCACCCTCAGAGTCTGATAAGACCATGTCATTTCTGTTTAAATTACAGCTTTGTTAACAGCTGATTAAATTCAGTATGGTTGTTTTTAAAACAATGTTTAAAAGCCTTTCCTTGTAATAGGCATCATCAGAAAAGGCACACAGCATACTAATTCTGTGTTACTTGTTTTCAGAATCTTGATAAGAATATTGAAAATAACTTTCACAAAACAGAAGAACAATGTCAAATTGCTTTTTATGCCACCTGTTTATTCTTACAGGAGAATCTCTTTTGTTTCCATCTCCAAACTAAAACTAGTTTCCTGTATTAGAGAGCACTACTAATGGATAAAAATAATAATTTTAACTGACTCTGATGCAGTAATTACAAGATGAGTTTACATACTTCTTTCCTCTTTTGTAGTTTGAAAAGGAGAGGCAGCATGACATACGTTCTTTCTTTTCCCCAAAATCCTCCACTGAGAAGAAACGCAAAATATTTTCGGGTAGTGAATCATTAAATACTGATTCAGAATCTTTTGAAGTTGCAAAAGAAGAAGATGCAGAGAAGAGCAGTGAAAACCTGGGTTCCACAAAAATAAATGGTGTGGATACAATTTGTCATGAAAGTATCTGTGAGCGTGAAGCTAAAAGAGCAAGAAGTGTAAGTGGATCTACTCCAGTCATCTCCAATAAGAAAAAGAAAAAGTCGCTGACTGGAAAAAAGTCCTGTTTGTTTGCAGAAAAAAACAACGCAGTCCTTCCTTGCAGCTCAAATACTTCAAACAAAGGCACAGCTTTATTTAAAGTTTGGCACTGTAGTGTTTGCACTTACAGTAATAACGAATTGCTTCCTTACTGTGAAATGTGCAATTGCCCTCAGAGCAGTAATGGTAAGTGACCCGTGCTGCAGACAAAGTATGCATTTTTCATTCCAGTTGTGATTAGTTTCAGAAAGTAAAGTATTTTTAAATATACATATATACACATATACAAGCAAAGTATGAAGAATAATATCTTTACGTGAACAAATAGGTACCTGTTAAGTGATCTTTCTTAATTTTGTTTTTCCTGAGGATCTTTTGTATGATTATAATTTGAAACAAATAGAGAATTCAGATGAATATTAACAGGGTATAGATACAGTGAGCAAGAATATAAATTTAGTTTTCTTTGCAGCAAATGTAGCTCTCCTTTTGTTTGTGAAGGTTTATGGTTATTCTGAATCCAATTAAATGGCAAAGTTTTTCTCTACATGTCAAAACTAAATGATGTAGCATAGGTGTTTTTATTAACTTAGGTATTGTATAGTTGTCATGGGAGGAGATATTAGCTTGAAAATACAGCATTCCTCTCTCCAACCGATCAGAATAAATGTCTTTTATTAAATTTATTTAGGCTACCTGGGAACTTATTAAAATATTTTTATAAATCTATCCCCATATTTGCCATTTAAATTACAAAAAAAAGGAGTAAGGTTCTTTTTTTTCTTCAAGTCTCTCTGCTTGATTAAGTAAGGACAACTTCTGAATTTCTTGAGTATGGATCAATGCCTAGAAAACTACTTTGTGTGTTTATGGTGTACGATAAATGCATATAATAGATGATTGCTAACCACATTATTGCATGTATTTTGACATAAAGCTGGGTGCATGAAATTGCATAAGTGGAATGCTTTGGTCCGTGTGTTTATGCTCCTAATATCAAAGTTAGCTCTATTTTCATAAGTGGTTGCACCATGATAATATAAGAGAATAAAATGCAATTTCTTTGCATTTCAGTTGCATAGTTTTTTGTCCATATATGTATTGAGTGTATCTGTTTATATGGGTAGCATAAATGATCGCTTTTCTCCATCTATAGGTGAGAGAAACTGTGAAGCTCCCGCTAGCCAGACTGAAGAAGACATGTCAAAAGACTCCAGAAGAAATGAACAGAGAGCAGCACGGGATGCTGAAGATAAAAGAGAAGATTTTGGGGAAACAGTGCCCCAGCAATCTGTTGAAATCAGTGAACAAGAAGCTGTTAAAATGGAAAGCGAAGAAGGTGAAAAAAAGTGTGGAGAAGGTAAAGTGCCACTCCTGTGAAAGAAAGATGATTGTATCCTGTCTGCGAAACTGTATTAACCGCCTCTGGCATGAAAAAGAACTTCTGAATAAAAACCTACACATTTGAAAGATGGAACTACATAGACTAGCACATGACTTTCTCATTTTAGCCTGGGATGTTTAGTGAATTTTGATGATGTCTAAACCCACTCTTTTCATACAACGCCTGAGGAAATGCAGAGGTTTTGCTTGACATGTGAACTGTGTCAAAGTAGCAACTGTGAACCTTAAGTTACAAGGTATAGTTTTATTGAAACTTATGATGGCATTTAGTTGTGAGGACAGCCACAGGTGAAAGAGATGGGTAATTCAGGAGAAACTGAAAATGCACAAATAAATGAATAGCCTGCTGCTTGAGTTGTGTGTATCTTGTTATGTTGTTCCGGAATTAGATCTAGAATCCTATTGTGCTATATATTGTCTTGGAGTTTGTACCACAATTTATGAAAATTTGGAGGCAAAAAAAAGATAAGAAAAAAGATTGACAGTGTTCATACAAAAGCGTCTTTGCACACCGAATTGGGAAATTTAGTAACTTCTTAAAAGACAGTTGTAATATTTTAAATATCTGAGTAGACTAAGTTGAAAACTTCTTAATTTCAACATTGTTTCTCTTTATAGAAGATTTAGATCAATCAGACACATTTCTAGTATACGATGGGCTTATGTTCTGTGCGAGCAGGAATACTGATAGAATCCACCTCTATACAAAGGTAAACCTGAAAAAAGCATGATTATTATCATTTTTAAATTGCAAAGTAGTATGTTGTCCTATGAAATATGTATGTATAATTTCATTTGACATGCTATACATTAAAAAAAAAAAGTATTTTTGCATTAACTGAAATGTACAAAAATTAGGTAGTTTATCATTCTAGTTCTTTTTCTCAGTGGAATTAAGTAATAATTCCCTAGAATAACACTTCTAACACATCTCCTAGCTTATCTTTATAAGGTGCTAATACATTAGATGTACACTCAGATTATCTGTTAGAAATGCAAGTGATATTTAAGATTCCTTTTTTTTATTACAGTATCTTATCACTACCTTGAATCATTAGAATGACGAATTATTCTGCAGTTTGTAACTACTGTGCTGTTCCGAAATATTTGTAGATTTACAGTAATCAGTGAATCCTACCAGACTAAATAAGTAAATAAGTTTTGCCACCACATTTTAAGAAAGGTAGACAGACATTGGTGCTGTATATAGGTCAGCAACTTCTTGAACAAAACACGTTATCATTAATCTCTAATGGTAATGGGAGGACAGAAACTAGCAGTTGCTAATTCTCCAGGTCATTTTTCATGGAGAAATCAGGACTTTCTGATCCCTTCTTTTAAGGGCTGGAAGCCTTCACTTAGAAGGTTTCATCAAAGCTACTGAATGAGTCATTGTATTCAGGTGCAACTGCAAAGCATCACAAATAACTGAGGGCAAGTCTTTGAAACAGTACGTATTTATTAGACTGACAGAGTTGGAAAAAACAGTTGAAAGAAGCATCCCCTTCTATATGAAAATTTGTTTAATATACCTAAAGTGTATGCTGCATCCTAGCTTTGCACATTTAGCTTTAAGACAAAAACTCATTTTGGATGGTATTTGGTCAACTGCTTTTTTTAGGCTTGTATCAGACTTTCATTATGCCAGATACTGCACAAAGTTTTTGTACTGAACCATGATACACTGGGGAAATCTGCTTTAATTCCTTCTCTCAAATTTTTGTGAATCATCAGTAAGTTCCTGGGTCATATGAATACTCCAGGGACAACTTGTTCCTGAAAAAATTAAGTAGAGTAGAACTTGTTCCTATGTTTACAATTTAAAAGCAGATTTTTTTTTTTTTTAATGAAGTGACATTCTCCATTCTATAATTATTCACTTCACTTGGAAATTCAGTCAAGAGAATCATAATTTCAGTGTATTACTTTAAGGCAGTTTGTGTCTCTGAACTATTTGTGAACAACAAAAAAATCAATTTCAAAGGGAAAATCTTCACCCTGTTTACTTTTAGAGATATTAATGTGAGTCATGATTCTTACATGTGCAGTATTGTCACTCATGTAGCTTATCATTTTTTCCTGGAAAAATCTTGCTTTGAGAGTCTAAATTTAGTTGGAAGAGGAGGATAATCCAGTTGAAACAAATGATGTTTTTTCTAGATTGTACTACATTACATCTATAAACAAAACTGTTTGCTTGTATAGGATGGTGAACCACTGAATCATAATTTCATTCCATTGGACATACAGCTGGATAATTGGGAGGATTTACCAGAGACTTTCCAGCATAAACAAAATCGTTCCTTGGTAAGTACAAATTCTACTGGCACAGTAATAAAATATGTAATATGGAGTGCTTGGAGTTTTTATTTTTAAATAAATGCAGAACATTGCAAGGCCTGGAAGAGGCCTTGGGATCTAGGCACAGTTTCATCAATGCAAGCAGATGTTATAAATGTTGATGGGAATATTAATTATGCAGTCTGTTACTCCGGCAAATTAGCATACCTCCTGTTAACATTTCTGTAGATGGAATCAACCAGGCATCATTTAATTTCTCATTTACAGGATTAGTAGCTAATATTCCTAAGTCAACAAAATAGCATTTTAAAGGTTATGAATTATATATATGGCGCACGATGAATAAGAATGTGCTAGATTGTATCAGAGCTGCAGGTCTGAGCAGGCCTCCGCTCTCGCTTCATCCTTTGGTCTTCTAACAATGTTCAAAACAGCGTAGGGCACAACTCCACTAAGATACATAGCTTCAGCAATAACGGTCACATTCGTAATGGTGTTTGAGGACATGAACACTGTTAAACCAAGTACTCAAAGTAATGAAAGCTAGAATTTAAATTGGATGTGCAATGTTATCTGTGTAACATGGACTTCTTGACTGTTTGCTCCATTTAAAGAGACACATAATTTGGAAAATCAAATTATATCATGTAGGAACAAGACTGATTCTTTGTAGTAGGTTCTCCAGCAAGGCTGGAACTTACATTCGTGGGGCAGATAATCTGACCGATTCGACCAACAGTTTTGTGAAGGAGCTGAGGAGTGGGTAACACAGATGTTTCCAACGGTTTTCAAAGCTACTTGCTAGACAGAAAAGACATGTTAAGAATCCCAAGTATCTGGGCAGGGGGCGGTACTGTCTTATGAAACTTTCTGTCTCTGTCCTTCTGCTTTCTCTTGTAGATTAAAATGTCCATGTTAGTAAATGCTCCTGTGTTTCTGTTATATCCTGCAGTTTCATTGACTTCTTCCTTGCTGGTCTGACTCAGAAAGTGAGATTGATCTCGTTTTTATGTTTGCCATGAAAAAATACTTCAAGGAAAAAAAGAAAATTATTGCCATGGCATAGTCTTGAAGTATGTTCCTGGATGAAGCTGAAATCACAATTAAGTCTATAAGCCACAATATATTTATTCTTACCATAGTCCATGTTCAGAAACACTGTGATACTGGCTACTGTAGATTGTCGCAAGTCAGTGAGGAATAGAATGGAAAAAAGAAAAAAAACAAATAGAACTCATATTATTACTCCCATTTATTTTCTGTTGGAGAGGTGAGGGTGGGATGAAACCATTTTTCTCCTACACACAGCCTAAAGAAAGCAGTCATGTTGTAAATTCTAAATTCCTGTGCAGGAATGTTTTTTCCCCTCACTTTCTTACTGTTCTGTGTTTATAGTTATGGAGGAAATCCATTAATCATACCATTCTTGTCAGCTTACAGCTTGAAAATTTTGTGTGGCATCCTGGCCTGTAAAAATCTATTAGATTCACTACCAGAAATGACTATGTCCCTTAGAGCATCTTTATTTTATTGTATTTTCAAATTCTAAATGCAAAATAAGGAAAGGTGGTCAATACTGTGCTATATTCTCCATTTCCTTTCTGAAATACTTTGTTAAGCAGTGCATCAGTTTTTCCTCAGGATCCTACGGTTGTGTCAATTTGAGATTGCTGTGAAAGAAGATGAAGTACAAGTCAAATTGCTCAAAATTCTTTTCCTTTGACCATTTTGATGATAAAGCATATCTCCACTTGCTAGTCATAGATTGTTGTGTGCTGCACTGTAATGCCACAGAGAAGAGGATGGCGGAATTGCCATAAAAACAGATGCGTAATTCTAAGATAATTTGGTGGTCTGATTTTTCATGCCATTAATTGCGAATTTGCTATAATAAATTTTATTATATATGTGGGTTTTTCTGTATTATTGTAAAAGAATACAATAACCTCAAAGCAAGTACATCAGTGATTCTGTTAAAATTCTACAAGCTGAAACAGTTATTGAGAAATGGACTAATACCTAGTTGAATTGAACAGCTTTTTCAAATTTACTTTAGGCTAAACCTTTCACACTGATGTTCGGGGCTGTGCGCTAACCAATTGTTAATCCGGTGTTAAGCATCTATCAGAAGGTTAGAGAAAAGAAGAAAAGTGGTCTGTAAACCAAATTATAAATGCAGTTCAAGTGACTGGAGCAAACTTCCCTTTTCTGAGGGGCCTAGTGCAAAAGGAGGGCCGCCATAAGAAGGAAACTTGCCCATCTGCTTTTCCCATCAGCAAAATCTTGCTTCCACGAGAAGGGTTTACCTGAGGCTTTATCGGGAAACCACTCTCCTATAGCTATAGCTTAGATTAATAAAGTCCATTTCTGGCCTTATTTTCTACCTTCTGGAGCAACACACCTATCATAGCAAAACCATAATTGTAGACAATGCCAAAGCTGTCTAAGTTCTTCAGTGGGTGAGGACCGGGGGCTGCAGCTTGTATGAAAACTGACTTGAAGGGACCATCTCTGATCATACCAGCTTTTTGCCATCCAGTTTTGAATATATTGATTCCTAGCACCCTTTCACTGTAATTAAGTATTTCTGTTTAATGCCTGTCATGCTGCTGACAATAGCATTCTCCACCAGATACTGAGGTTTGTGAAAGAATGGAGTCATCTAACAGCAATGAAACAGAAAATTGTCAGGAAAAGTGGTCAGATATTTTGCAGTCCTATTCATGCTGCAGAGGAGTTGTCTAAAAAGCAGTCAGTGGTCAGCAGCACAAAAAGGTATGTGTTTGTGTTTCTTCCTCTCATTAATTGCTGTAGGAAGCTCGATGTATTTAATGTAACTTTCAGTGGAATGATGCCGAGACCGTAAACTGGTTGTTCAGTGACTGTCTCATAGTGACAAAAGTAGGTGACTGAGCACATCAGTAAACCTGTTGGAGTGGAAGCATCTGCTTCCCTGTCTATTGCTGTCTCGCATTCAGCAGCCATTGTGGCTTTCTGCTTTGCGTGTTTAAACATCTGGAGCTTGCCAGAGATTTTTGAGGAAAAATCATGACCTTTAGGGACTCAAAAGAAAAGCAAGGTGAAAAAATCTTGCTGCATTTCCCATCTTGAAGCAGGAATAAATCATTAGTTGCCATCAATGCTACGATCCTCTGTTCATAATTCACAGCCTACCCCAACCCTTTCTTGGACTCGTTTTTCCTTTAAGTAATTCTGTTCCCTGTGGGTGTCATTTCTCTAAACTATTGTTTTCCTCACTGAGCGTTACTGAAAAATGATAGTGTTTAATCCTTGTTAAAATCTGAATTTATCTTTTTCCACTTTGTCCTTTTTCTGATGCGCTGTCTTCCCCAATATACATTTGCAGCTTTGCTGTTGTCATCGCTCTTCACAGAACTTCTCATGCGTACAGGTTTACCTTAGTCACCAAGGTGCCTCTGCACCTGTTTGTGCCTCTCAGTCCCTACTGTTAAATTCTCCAGGGTGAAAATTTGTATTTTATATCTATTTTGGATGTAGGTAAGAATTCAAGTAAGCAAATAGAGTTTTTAATTCCAGTTTTAAGAAGTAGCAGGTAGTATATATTTCTTAACGTGATGCCTGATTGTTTCCTTCCATAAAATGTAAGAAAGATCTGTGAACTGTGTTAGAAAATCTACTCTAACCTACAGTGGTGTCCCTAAGGTAGTGTGTAGGGTTTAGCATTTCTAGAATACAGAGAGGTGTATTTATGAGAAGTTGTCTGAACAGTCATTCTTTGAAGAATGATCAGAATGAAGGGATTTTAAGATAGCTTTACTTAAGAGTGATGGTATTTTGTATGTTTTCACATGAAAATAAACTGATTTCTGAGATAAATAACTGAGCAAGGGTCCTCCAGAGCTTTTAAAGCCTCCTGTATTATCCAGAATATCAGTGACACTTCTCCAAACTGAAACAGTGGCTTTCAGATTTCAGTGTCAAGCAATATCAAATTGCTTTCACCTTTTTAATCGTTTTATGCAAAATGGCTTACCTGCTTGCTGGATAGAGTTGAACCTGGTTTTAGAAGAAGGCATCTTATGTAATATGGAAGTCTTATGGAAAAGTATGTTTTCCCAAACTTTATTCCTTTCTAGTCTGGGACATAAGGAATGTTTTGAGAGAATATGCAACACCGATCTTGCTGCAGTCAAGTGTGAATATTCTTTGAGAGATTGCTCTCTTTGTAGTACATTCACAGAATTTTGAATTATTGTAGGTATGTGACCAAGGAGGATGTAGCAGCAGCCTCACTTAGCAAAGCTAACAGCAGTGGGGGCAGCGTTCGCCTCATCTCTAAAGAAAATAGAGTTTGTCTGAAGAATACAAATGCTTCTGTTGAACAATCAGATCATTCCACAAAGTAAGTTTAATGCAATAAAGTGATTAAGCTGTTTCTTCAGACTTTTTTTTTTCTAAGGTAGCAAAGTTATTATGAGTGTTTACCTTGCTGAGCTACAGTGTTTATGTAAGAAATTTGCTGAAATAGCTAATGAGCTGTTAATGATTTAGATTATATATATCTGTTGTCTGCTGATATAGCTACTAATTAACTGAGTCTGACAAAATGAAGCAAGAAAATAGTTACACAACTTGGTTAAGGAAATAAGACCTTTAGCTCAGGCTTGCTTGTGCAGTTGATCTCAAATTAGGGAGCAAATTCTCTTCTATTCTGCCTCATAATTTGGAATAAGGTAGAAAATATGTAAGTTTTGGACAGAAAATGCCCTCTGTTCTGAGACAACTAGTTCTTCCCCCGAGGTAAACCTTGGTAGGAGATTGATAGATAGCTGTGAAAGTTGCAGAGAGAAACCAGGATGTTCTCCTTTGACTTTTTATTTCTGTTACATAGGGGGCTGAAACATTTTATGTTTGTGTGTATATACGTCTGAAAGAAACCACCATTTCTTTATAAACACAGCATTATTTTAGCTAGTAATTCAGTGTGCATGTGCAAAAGTAGTAAGATGTGTAAAAGAAAAATCTTTTATATTGTCATATTTTGTTTAAATGGAAACATAAACCGATTAGATGATTGCACTGTGCAGATATCAACCTGAGGTGATCTCTTAATTGAAGTTGGTATTTTAGAGCATAAAAGGTATCTAATGAAAATATGCAATGCATAAAATAACTTACAGAACTGCGTTGGTGAATACCCGCTTTATTAATAGCTGTACTTTGTTCTCTGTAAACAGGCTTTCAGAGAACGGAAAAGGTCCTTCAGTTCTTCATTCGGATCAGACTGAAGCTGAAGGCTCCTCCCTATCCCAAGGCTATTTGCAAGCCTTGGACAGTCAAGGGAACCCACTTTGTCTCAGCTGTCAGCAGCCAACAACTCGGCTTGACCAAAGCTGCCAAGCCCATGCTTGGGACACGCGATTCTGCTCTCTTGCCTGCCAGGAGGACTTCTCCATTCGCTCTAGTCAGAGCTACCTCAGGACTAAGGTGTTTGAAGTTGAGCACGGTGTTTGCCAGTTTTGTAATCAGAACGCCCAGGAGCTTTATCTTAACATCAGAGATGCACCTAAAAGTCAGCGTAAGAAACTTCTGGAGAGCTCTTGGATGTCTCACCTTCCACTTGGGCAGGTATTAAAAATGCTTTTTAAGCAGTTACAGCTAATCTGTGTATTCCTGCAGTAGGCAGTTCAGAATCCAAAATGTTCTTCTTGCAGGCTTAAGACAGAAGGTTACCCAGCACCAACAACAGAGTAAAAAAAAAAAGAAAAATCTAAAAACAAAACAAAACAAAAACACCAACACATACACACACAAAACAGAAACAAAACCAAATAATCAAAAATTCACTGTTCAAAGACAAGTGCATCTAAAAGGGACAGGCATCAGAATTCTGATTCCTTAGGGATGTAAATATTGCAGCTGATTTTACTTGAAATGCATTTTTTTTATCGAAACTGTATGGTTATGAGACAGAATTAAGGAGTGGATGCAGTCAGTAGTACTAGGTTATTCCTACTTTGCAGAATGTTTGGTAGGAGCTTAACAAAATCCAGTTGGCACAGCTCCTCCCAGTATCGCCTCAAAGTGCATTAAAAGCTACTGCTGTTCTGCCCTGGTCATGATTGCTTGTTTACTGACCTGGAGGCAACAGAGCAGGGAGAGAGAACATCCCTACACAAAGTAGTATTTTATTTTCTGAATAAAAATACCTTTTTTTTTCCTGCTCTGAAGTTGAAATTCTGCTTCAGAAGTTAGTGGTTCTAGATTTTTAAATAAATTCTGCAGACATCCATTGAACTTAAAAAAGAAAAAAATCTTACAAAAGAAAGAAATCATTTACCATTACTGCTTCTAATGGTCATGTGCATGAGATCAGCTTTATGTTGCTTGTGGCTTTTGAAAATGTAAGTTAATGCAAATCTAAAATACTGAGATGAGAAGTCTGCTATACAGTGGGTTTCTTACAACCTTCTAAATGAACACACCTCTGATTTTAATATCAGCACCTGACATTGATAAAATGACATTGAAGATAATTTACTGTACCTGTCAAGAAAACTGAACCTTTCCTTCTGTTTTTCCTTGATCCACTGTCATGTGCTTCAGTGTGCTGCAGGCTGGGTAGAACTATGCAAACTAAAATTACAGCGGGTTGCTTGTCTGCTGGGAATAACAGAAAAATGGTAACATTTTCTCTTGATAAAGACTATAAATAGCTACTTTCCTGAATTATTTTCTTGTTCTTACTGTAGAATATACATGTAGCTCAGAAGGAATATCTAATGCTTCCATTGTCATGTCCTTTGTTTACTGCAGTTGAATGAAATTATAACAAACCCCACAGAAGGTCAGTTCTGGCAGGTGGATCACATCAGGCCAGTTTATAGTGGAGGAGGACAGTGCTCCCTGGAAAACCTTCAGACTCTTTGTACAGTCTGCCACAGAGAGGTCAGTATGGTACAGTCAGAAGTCATCATCCTCTCGCATGGAAATGTAATGTGTGTCAGGGCATACCTCTACATTCCGGTATTTATCGTCACAGAAATATTTTGGGCAGACCCCTACAGGTAATGGGATAACGGGTAAGAGGACCTGACTCTGGCTCAGAGCAGGACTAGTGTCAAAGCCAGTGCCTGAGCCCCCTGAGGGTAAAACCTCCTCCTGTGTCCTACAGGAGTGCCCCAGTTGGCCTTGTGGCAGTGCCCCTCTTGTGCCCCCAGGATGGGCCTGCCTCTGACTTCTTCTGCCCCTCCTCTAGGCAGCAGAAGACTGTCATTAGGTCCCTCCTCAGCTCTGCTGTCCCCAGCTGAACAACCCCCGTGCCCTCAGCCTCTCCATTCCCACACGGTCACTGCTGTTCCTTGCTATCCTTGGTATCCCCTCCCCATCTGTGGTTTGTGTTGGGCTGTTGCTGTGCTGGAAAGCTGTGCAACAAAATGAGAAATCCATCACCTGAAGACACCTGCCTATTGATAGCTTCTCTCCTCATTTGCCCTATCCTGGTAAGTACTGGGAACATAACTTATAGCAAATTACAGGTTTTC
Organism: Chauna torquata; assembly: GCA_013399475.1. Taxonomy (NCBI): domain Eukaryota; kingdom Metazoa; phylum Chordata; class Aves; order Anseriformes; family Anhimidae; genus Chauna; species Chauna torquata. Next base: position 7,167 of record VXAL01013169.1, on the reverse strand, counting down.
TCTGACAGGAGAAACTAAAACTGTCTTATAGGTAACTGAGGTCATGATATTGAGGTCATCAATAAAAACCAGTTATTACTTTGTGTATCTCATGAATAAGAGGCAATGCCCAAGTTATTATGAATGAGAAACTACTATTAAAAAAACCCAAAACCAAAAAACTTTAGTACTTCATTGTTTCTCATTTAGTTTGTACTCAATAATGAAAGCTTCTCTATGCTGCCTTGTCTGTGGCATGGAACTGGCTTTCTCCCTGCAGGAAGGCACCAGCGAAGATGAAGGTAGCATTACAGTTTTATGATACAACAGTTTACTCAGGACTGGGAAAATGTCACCTTAATAAGTATTTGCATTTTATTATGTTGTCTGCTGCAAAATTAGATTGAAGTCTAACTGTGGACTAATGCTTTCCTGCTAGCTGCCAAGTAACAATATTTTCTGACCAGACCTATCTTTCTCTTCGGCAGAGAACTGCAAAACAGGCCAAGGAAAGAAGTCAGGTGAAGAGACGTTCTTTAGCTACAAAGTACAGCTGTGATATCACAAAGTTTTTTGTGAAGATGTAAAATACTAAAAATATTGTTACATTATAACTCAGGAACTAGTAGTTGATAGTTTTCCTCATGCACAGATTTAAAAAAAAAAAAAAATTGGCTATCATGGTGTTGGTAGAAAGAAGAAAATGTGTAACTGAAACAAAAAAATCATAACACTGGAGGAAGCGCTGCTGAAACTTGTGTTAGTCTTAATGTTTGACTGTCATGGGGCATTGTGGACCAAGGATCTATCTTAGTTTAAATTCAAAATTACTGGAGAAAAATACATTGTCTCATACCTATATAATAAGTAAGTTAACATCAGCCTTGGGAGTGCTCTAATCAGCTATGAAAAGCCTACTGGTAGCATTGGACCTGACATAAAAGATGTAGGCACTTGTAATTAATGTCTCTTGAAAGCTCTTTTTAGTTAAAACAGCTAGTATTTAAAACTTATTCATGATAAATGGTAATATCTATTGTTCCCTGTCTTATCCAGGATAATTTCTGGGAAATGCTAGAGACTCCCTTTCTCTTTAACAAGATTGTAGAGGCGATGGTTATTTTGCACTGTTCTGGTGGCTTTCTCTACAGTTACTTCAAATAAATCAATGTCTTTTTTTAAATGGTGATTTTCCTTAATGTTTCTGTATCTCTCCCCTGCCCCCTGTACGCTATCAGTACACCACATCATTTTTCTGAAAGTATCACACGACTCTACAATTGCAGGTACATCTAGTGAAAATACACTGATGAGCTTTCATCAGATCTCCTTATGAGAAAGTTCTTAATGTTTTATGCCTTCCTTTTCTCAGTTAAAGATCAAGACATGGGTACTGTTGTGAACACTCCATTTTCTGTGAAGTGAAACTACTGGACTTTGCCAGCAGCCACAACCATGAGGCAGCTGACAAAAAAAAGTATGAAACCATTTGTGTTCTGAGTTTGACTAAATTAAGCATCCACGCAGCAGTTTGAAAGACCAAGTAATAAATTCCTCATTTAGTTATCAGACTTAAGTTTATATAACCTTTACAAGAGGACACATTTTAATGTAAAATTTCACTAAGAGAGCATATCAGGAGGGGAAGAAAGCAAGAGTACTAGGGAATAAGTTTATGATTACTTATTTAGTAATTAGCCTAGTGCAATTACTTTTGACTAATTGGTCTTTGCCTTTCAACAAAGAAATTTGTCTTATATAAAACACAAAAAGCCTAGAGACCAAAGTCCTATGACAAGATTTTTTTCTGAAGAAAATTAACTTACATATGCTGAAAAAACATATTTCTATTTGATACAGTTATCTGAGGGAAACATTCTAAGCTGGCAGCGATCCCCTCAAGGAAGCTTCAGGCTAACAGCTGGGACCCTGTTACTTGAGACAGAACTTCCTCTGCTTGATGCAGTCACAAGCAATTTTGTTCCCACATCAAATTACGCAAGGATGACATTTTAAGTGTTTTGACAAAACCATCACTATTACTGAAAAAGTCTGAGAGCCAATAATAAGTTTATATTTATGTCAACAATACTGTAGTTTTTACATTTCATTTTATAAAGTAACTCTGATCTGCTGTTTCTGATTAAAACGCACTAAGATCACTGTAAAGCAACATTGGCACATAAACGTCAGTGTTTGCATGATATTCAGTGGGGTTAGTTTACAGCAAGTGATAGAACTGTTTCATCATATCAGAACAGAGACAGTATGCATTCAACTGATCTCTAAGTATCAGTGAGTTGCTTACAGTAGAACACCTCTGTACAGGTAATTTACATTCAGCTTTGGCCCTTGCATGCAGGGAAGGATATAAAGTAACCAAAACTGCAAGCGATCCATTTAAGGCTATTAGGCTTATAGTAGCTTATAGCCCAAATATATTTACGTATGTGTTCAGGAGACAAGATCTTTTTTGGACGACTGCTGCAATGCTAGGAGAGTTAAGCACAAACTAGAATGTACTGTACACTTTAAATAAAATCAAGGGTATTGTAGAAGTATTCGCAACTTAGTGATTAACCAAAAAAATACTGAGCTCAATATTTGTGATTACCAATAAATACAAATTACTTAATGTTTGCACATCAATTTAAGTAGGCTAATATCACTTTATCAAGTCTGATTAAGAACTGTAAAGCAGCACATTCTGCATAAAACTCAACATGAAGTATTTGCATACAGCCCATTAACGTCTGTTGTTAAACAAGCTAATGCAAAAACATTGCTCCCTTTGGACAGAGGGGAGACAGCTAATATTTCTTCCCCAAAGGTCTGATTAAAACTACTTGTGTAGCCATTCCAAACCTCCATGACAGAGTTGCTGCAGGCATTCTCCCCAGGCATCAATTCAACTCTGTCCTTGGGAATATTACTCTCCGTCACTAATGACAACCATATTTTCTCCTCACCACAAGCTGGAAAATCTCTAAGTGTTAACTTCCCTGAAGGAAAATGAATAGCATTCTACTTGTGAAGACACACAAGATAACACAGCTAGTTACATCAGAAGAACGTTGTATCTGCTGAAAAGGCACCTGCAAGACGAAAATCTTCTTTTGTAAGCACACTGTACATGCGCTGGGGCAAGGGTTTAGAGTAAGGTGCAGGGCGGGGGACAGTCGTGCGCAAAATAACCTCACGACCTGTGGGTGGCGGGAAATCTGAAACAGCGCCTGTGTTGAGTCTTCGCTCGTCTGATGAACCTGATCTCCTCAATTCTTCATCAAGTGGAGGCATTGCAGAAACCTTAAAGAAAAGCAGAAGTATAATTACAGGGCTAGCTGTTTCTTAAAATTAGGGTTCAGAAAATAATTCATAAGAGGAAAAGAGGAAGATTAGAAATGGTAAACACATCAGAAGGCTTTACATGTACACAGAGGATAACACTAATGGGATGTCAAGAAATAAACTGCACACAATCAAATGGAAGAACCTTCATATGTGGATGGTAAAGCTCAACCTAGATTAAGCTCCTTGGTTTTTGACAAGCGTGAAGCAAGGGTTTTCACCAGACGAAATGACCCTTTCTCAGCCTCATCTCTTTGTGGCTACACATGGCCAAGCCAACCTCCTTTTAAGAAGTAACCAGTGACGCTACTGAGTCTTGACAAAAAGCCACCTGCCTTTTAAACTCAACATACTACTTCGGTGTGTGCTCTTCATGGCCAAAGAGAGGCTTGCTGAGGTTACACCCGAGCAAACGAAACGCGGGGCAATCTCCATCACTACCCCTTGCCTCAGAGCCAGTAAGCAGCAGTGCTGAAGTCAGAATACTGGAAGAAGGACTGGCCTGCTCCAGCTCCTGGCTGCTCCTCAGACAGCCCAAGAGACATTTCCTAATTACATACATACGCACCAATAGCCTAACAGGGTCTGCATTTAACTGTCCACAACTCAAGACCAGAAAGTTCCTGCAGCATGGAAGAAGCCACAAGATGACCCCCATGCCTACTCCGCTTCCATCCCTCTCTCCCACACAATCCTCAGGAGCAGGGACCCGGCGCTGCCTGGCTCTGCAGCCTTTGTCATAGGATAAGTCACTGCGGATAAGTGCCAGTTGTTCCTACAAGACTAGTTTAAGGAAACCAACACAGAGGATGTTCCCTTAGCTACATACACTTCTTCACAAGTTTCCCTAGTTCTCCCTCCCAAAACCCCTCTGTACCTTTGTCCAAAAGTTTCAGTAGTTTTAATAAGCATTGCTACCTCAATAGTTTTGGCGGCATCTGGACGGTGACATCCATGCAGTACCGTCCATCACCACCTCCCCCCAAACATCTGGCTGTGCAATAAGCAAAAACAGTGACAGCAGCAGAGAAGAACATGAAGGTAAGGCCACTTATTTCAGCATCAGAAAATATTAGTATTCACTTGCAGAAATGCTTGGTTTTGTTTTGTTTTTTAATTTTATTTCTCTCTCTTCACTTCCTGTTAGGCTCTAAAAAGTCTGTGAATGAAGAAAAACCATTCTGGAAACACAAAATTATTTTTATGCTTAGTATGTGAACAACAGTACAAACCACATCAGGCTGTTGTACTATATCTACCAAAAGGTTCAACTCTATGCAGCTAGGGAAGATGAGTGGGAAATGAGGGACAAAGTTGGTTACCTCATCAGAAGATTCAGTCAGCTTGAAAAGGGATGAGAAAAGAACCAATGATGAAAGATAGAAACAAAGGCAAGTCAGAGATGACTTACAAGAGGTTAGAAGGAGACTGTAGGTTTAAGAGACATCATGCACTCTACTTCGAAGAACATGCATTTGCTATCATAATTTTCCTGAGAAAGCTTGAGAATATAACACGATGTTTTACACAACTCAGAAACAGTCCAGATTCAAAAGGTAATGAACAAGAAAGTCATTCAACTTCTATTTACCAAACAGCTCTCTGCTGAAATAATTAATGGTAAATTAAACGTGAGGCTTTTTGTAGCAAGTTAGCTCCCATCCCGCTAAGAAGTCTCAACAGTGATCAGTGACTAGAGGGAGGTGTCTAAGCTAGCTTTAGTTACTGATGTTTCCAAAGAAACAAAACTCTATAAATTACATCTTTATCAATTATTAACGTTAGAAACTTTCACTCAACTTTAAAAACATAATACCACATTATTAAAAAGGCAAGTGCATACATTTGCATACACTTACAGGGCACAATCTTAAGCTTTATAGGAAAGTTTGTAAGAAAGGCTGGCCTACGTGTTGAGATTTGCAACACGATTTACACTAGAGACTCAAGTTCTCCTAAGGGTAAAACAAACTTTCTGATTTTCATTTCTCATAATAACCACGGCCTGTTTTCAGAATGGTCCTTTTTATGTTGAGTTGCAAAATACAAAGATTATTATAAAAGCATCCACACCTTAAAAGTGTTTAATTCCCAATCACAATTTTTTTGTTTTGTTGTTCTGGTGGTTTTTTTTTTTTCTTTTTTTTTTTTACAGCAGTGATTTCCAAACAGGATTTCAGATGTCTGCAACATTATGCCACCTTGTTATTATCACTGCAGGTAAATTTTAATTAGGTGATTTGTTGCTATGAATAGGTGAAATTCTGAGAGAAACTGTAGGCTGACTGCAGTCCAAGGAGTTTGGAAATCAATACTTACCAAGCTAATTATTACAAGAACTACTTAAGAGAAAAAGGAATTATTTATAACAATATAGGCTGGGTAAGGTTTCAAGAAAATAAATGCAACACTGGCAGTAAGTAAAGCGAAGGTAGAGTTGTACTGGAAAAAGAACTGAAACTCTTCCTAAGCACATGAGTTTCTGTACAAGAAAGTATTCCAAATACAAGCCTCAGTCTAAAAAGTCATTCCGTCTAAAGTATTTAATATTATGACATGCTTCTCTACATTCCTATGTGAAACCATCAACACTCAATTGTTCTTCTTGCTGTGGTGTTGCATATATTGTGCAACTTGAGTAAAGCAGAAATTTGTGCCATAATTGCATTACTGATGTTACCATTTGACGTACACCAAGCATTAATGACACCTCTATCTATTCAGCTTCCTTCAGTGCTTAACATCCCAGGTCATCTACTCTTCTTTCACCTTGTGAGGTTCTGTTATGGATAAAATCATGTTGAACATCACAAAAAAAAAAAAAACAACCAACCCTCAGTCACATTTATAAAAATACATGCATATATGTAGACAAAACCTGCCATCCTATGTTAAGTCATTGCCTCAAACCATTTAAATTAGAAGCACCAGCAAAGCAATCGAACTCTCTTACCCTCTGAGCACTCACGAACAGCTTGTGAATAACGCTGCCAGCAGGTCCTCTTCCTGCACCAAGAACTGACACTTCTGGCTGCTCCAGGAGACAGTTTACAAATCTGATGGTACAAATTATTAAAAAGAAAAAAAAATCATGCTTATTCCATTTTCCTAATCTAAAACTACAATTGTTTCCCACGAGGAGGTCCCCACCTAGCATTATTAGCACAGAGTGAAAACTGGCAGACACCGAGTTCTCTGTTCTAAAAATTTAAAGGAAAAAATTACATTTCCCAGCTTCCCACACAAACACTATCACCACCTTTTCATCCCTTGACTCCTTTCCCTCCAGCCTACAGATTAACACTTGCCCTCCACCCCTTAGCCTTCTTTGGTTCCCTCCCTACCTTATTGCTCATTCTTTCATGCTAAGCAGCTGCTTTTTCACAGAACACAGGTCAAAACTAAGCTGAACAAAGCAGCCTCCCAGATAAGGTCAGGAAAGGCAGATTATATAGCTGTTTTTGTTGTAACTCCAGCAGCAAGGCCAATTAACACCTAGATTGCAAGACAGCCGCTGAAAGGACCTACTTCTCTCCATTCATTACAAATGGAACCCAGACTCCTGAAGCAGATGTATAAATTCAACATCATTTAGGCACATAGAAGAAGTAACAATATAACAAGGTTTTCAAGCACAAAGACATTGGTCAGATACCACTCCTCTGAACTCCCAACATGTACTGCAAAATGTCCTCTCTCCCTCTCAGCACAGTGTAGTGGGCTTGGGTGGCAAGGTTTTTGTAGCAGGGGGGCTGCCGGGGTGGCCTCTGAGAAAAGTCCAGAAGCTGCCCCATGTCAGATAAGAGCAACAGTCTTTAGACCCGCTGCTGGCCAGAGCTG
>VXAL01013168.1:24000-71901 GCA_013399475.1 Chauna torquata | reverse complement strand
ACTACACAAGGAGCTTAGACACTTACCATCCATGTAGATGCTTAATTTCAGATGTCTTAAGCTCACCTGGTAAATCTGTCATATGCAGACTTACAGTGGCAGGGAGTGATAAAGTTTTTCTTACCCCTCATTTTCCAACACTAGTCTCCACTCTAGTTACAACCACAGCATCAGTGTAATGTTGCACCGGTGATGCAAGTACTACAGGGTGAAGGAAGAGATAAGTCCTATTGCAGAAGCTGAAGTTACAAGTGGCTGTAGCTACAGTGAGGTGTCACAGCTCCACCATCTTCAGATCTGTTGGTCCATGCCAGGAGGCAGTCCCTCCCAGCCACATGGTTTCAACCTGTTGTAGCCAGGATCTTCACTGTGCTTCACCAGGTCTGGGTTCAATCCCATCTTGAGCTCTGTTGAGGACTTGTTCTCTCATTTGCATCTGCTTCCAGGTTTTGCAAGAAAAAATACAATTAAAACATTAAACATTTGGTAATTTAAGGCATCTTCACAGAAATTAGAGACAAAAATAATCCTTTTTAGCTTTGTGGATGAGAGTAATATATGTAGGCTTTTTCTCTGTGCAGTAGGACTTTAAGTCTTAATGCAAAGTCATTGTTATCTAGCAATTATTTAGTTTTTATGTCAGAAAATCTGATAATTTTCTTAAAAATGGTTTTATTCTCTGTAGACAATAAAATATATTGACTTTTAAAACAGTGTTTTCTATATAATATTGTCATTTGCTTACTGAATACTTTTCTCTTATCTGCTATCTCATCTGAATATATTGGCAATCATCTTGCTTTATTGCTACTTTTTATAATTTAATCCTCAATTCAATTTTTGGACCTTAGCCACTCTTAATATCTGAGAAATTCTTTTTTTTATGATCAGTATTACCGATCTTTGTAATTGCCTCAATCTGCAAACCACCTTCTGATCAACAAAAGCATGTAGTGAGAGAGAAGAACTAGCATCTAATAGTTATTTTTCCTTTTTTTCTACATTAACTTATCTCTAAACTTCCTCCGCTTTCTCTGTCAGAAACACTCCATTTTCTTAAGAGGTCTAATATCATAATTCTGTTTTTCTTTTCCCTTTTCCCTCCTTCCCACTCATAACTTTTAATTTGATCTGTGATACTTTTACAAAAAAAAAAGAAAAGAAAACCAGTCTAATTTTAGTAACTTTCTGTCATCCAGTGTTTCACTAAGTAGCTCTGTAGAGCTGAGATCCAAATACTCCCAAACTTGGAAAAAANAAGGGGGAGCATAGAAGAAGAATTAACACATTCCTGAGCACAGAAACAGATACTGGAAACAAAGCCAGCTGTCTTAACCACTGTTAAATCTACAGCTGAGCCCATCATTAGTATCAGCTTTGCAAATATTACCAGCACTGGTGTTCTGGTGAAAACCAGGTCACCTTCTCAGCACCAGCCACATATCTGTCCCATGCTGCCACCCATACAAGGCTTAGGAGACTTCTTGCTGAGGGTTCTTTGATCTTTCTGTGTATAAGATGACTCCAGCCTTTGCTTGGAGCCATTTTGATATGTGTTCTGATTGTCTTTTTGCTGAATATCCCCTCCTGATATTTGAGTTATTAGCTACCTACTTTGCTGCTGGCTTAATTTTCCATGACACTTTTGTTTTTAAATCTCTCTTGGCACAACACATCTCATGGCATGGATCAGACTTACTGAGGTAGTAGTGGTGACCCACGAATGCTGCAGAGTCAGAGACACCTCATCATTTGCAAAAAGCAAGGAAAATAAGACTCCTGTTTCAAGACTGAGACCATAAGGAAGACAGGTGACCCATAGTGTACTGGATGTGGCCCTCCCCAGTGCAAAACACACTGCAGCTGAAATGATCAGTTAACAAAATAAGGCCATTGCAAAGCAGTGAGAGTGTATAGTTAGAAGGCATTCAGTTTGCCTGGGAATATCCTAGTAGCACAGAACTGAAAGCAAAACTGTACAATTTTTGTGAGGTTCAAACTAATAATGTAAAGAAGTAATGATAGGAAAGCATATCTCTGGAAAGAAATATGGGAAATATCAAGAGGCCCATTTTCCCATGACAGGTATTAAGATGAAACTGAAGGATGACAGGACAAAACTCTCCCTGTGCTGTTCAATGAGGGAAGCTTGAGGGCGTGAACTGTATGTGACACATCACTGTTGAAAGGGACACGCATCTAGAGTGGGCTCTGTGTTAGCTCATACGTGAAGACCTCCTGCATGTCTCTTCCCTACATGAATTACAGACCACATGAAAACAGCACAAGGCCATCATAGAAATACGTGGGTTCTTATCTACAACGCGTATACACACCCTTTGCCAGGAAGTAAATTTGATGGGAACCTGTTCTGTGCTATAACCAGCTGCTATTCTTTCCTGAAATTACTTGTGACTGACTTTTTAAAGTCTAATGATTATATATGTAAGAAATTGTAATTGCACTTTCAGTTGCACTGCACACAGTGTAATTCAATCATCACATGTACAGAAACAATCATTTGCAGATACAAAACAACACCACATGAAAAATCTTTCATTTGTATAGCATCCTTCATTGGACTTGAGAAAGACAAGATAAATTAAGTAAACTTTGAAGTTTCCTTCCATCCATTTCACATTAAAGGGAGAAAAGAATAAGGAAATAAAAAACATATTTTGCCAGTTTTGCGTCAAGTTAATGTTTGAGTCTGTCCTTATTTCCTATCCCCATTTCCTCTTCAAATTTTAAATGACTTGTTTGCCTCACTAGAGCCAAATAGCTTTGATCCTTTAATTCTATGAATTATTCTTCTGTGTTCCTTGTTTCTCTGCCAATCACTAATCCATCTTGTTGTGAACAAACTATTAAAAAAATCAGATTTTGCTCTGAAGACAATACATGTTATATGCTTAGATTTTGCATCCAAGAGGTTTTGAAGACTTTGTGATTCATCGTATGTGCCAATGAACACGTTTTTCTAATGCTTTGCAAAAGGAATAATCTTGATGCATCTGTTGTCATTGTTTCCCTTTTGACTATCATACTCTCTTGAGTACCACTGTCAAACTGACTTCTGTCAGAGCTAATTAATTCCTCTGCGATTGTAGCTTTAACAGAAACACTGACTTTTAAAAACCTCTGTCATGATGATAACAATAAACTTGAGAGTTGATCCTCTTAGTGTAAACTGGCAAACCTAAGGAGCCGCTCCTTCAGCTCATGCTGCTGGGAACACCATATGTTTCAGACATGCACTGGCAGGGCTGTACAGTTACGAGTACTTTTCATCTGTACACTAGATATTTAACCCTCTCTTCTGCCCCAGTCATCAGTTCCGCCTCTTTACTTCTGTTGCTTCTGTGTTGCTCCCCTCCAACACCCTTCTTCTCAGCCTCTCACTGACCCACATTTCCTTTTTCTCTTGTAGAAAAGTCAGAAATTTATTTCAGAAAATTCCCTCATTTCTGCACATCTTTCTAAAACTTGGGTCCGTTCTAGCTGTTTCTCCTGATCTCTAAAATCATGTGATGTATTGCCTACTGCAAATGCACCAGCTTCCTCTTCTGCAGCTGGTTACCTTCCAGCCTGGCTTCCAATATTTCTGCTCTACTGAAGCAACTCTCGCTGCGGTCTCCAGGTCCCCTTTCAAAGCCAAACATCAGGACATTTCCTTTCCTTTCGCTTTAGATATGATTCAACATTTTATACTTTACTCCAATATTTTATTTTTACGCTTATTTGAAATGATGCTCTTTCCTAGATCTTTCCTTGACTTCTGCAGCAGTCCTCAGAGAGGCACAATAATTTCCCTTGGAAGAGTCCCCAGGTTCTCAAACTGGTCATTTACAATCACCTCTTAAAGATTCACTTATGCTTACTTCAGCAGATCAGTTATCTGAATCAGGACTTCATTGACCATGAACTGTCCCCTTTGAGGGATGCAAAAAGTATACAGCACATAGTAGGAATTTTGCAAATATTTTGTTATGAATGTGTTACGAATTCTCAGTTTCCACAAGGTAATTTCTATAGAGTGGAAATACTTCCCTTATATTATAAGAATCATTTTTAAAAGTTTGCCTCTCTGGATGAGGAAGTCTAGACGAGAGAAGGATTTTTTTTTCCTTGTTGTGCATTAAAAACGAAAAATAAAATATCATGGCTGACTGGAAAGTCCTTGTTTGCTATGCAGACTGCAAAACCAATAACAAGGACATGCAGTTATGAAAATCAAATTACGCTAGTAAAGAATATATATCCTAAAAGAAGAAATGTAGTGCCTGTGACAATGCTCGGACTTTTAGCAAACAGAATGTTTGAGTTAGGAAAAAAATGGCTGCAGGACTGTGGTCAATTCCTGAAACAGAGATGAATTAAACACAAATTCTAATGTCAAATAAAGAGAGAATAAAGTGACCATGGAAATATTTGTCAGCTTGAGAAAAAAACACATTCTCTCCAACAAAAAGTGCAGATGCAAATATGAGTAGGTTAGTATGAGAATCCAGCACTGGAGATTTTCATTATAATGATACAATATAAATGATCACATACAGAGGATCTAGAAACACAGCAAGTAAATTGCTGTATTTTTTCGCAAGCTATTACAGAAGCCACTTCAGACATGACTGTGCAGACACATTAGATTAATCCAGTAAAAATTGTTCACATAAAATGGCTTGTTATAAAAAAAAAAGTGCATCTCTAACCTCTCTATATGTTAATATTTGTACAACTGCTCCTCCACCTTTGTGTATAGGTAATGCAAAATATCTTGATGGGGAAAGGAAGGCGGAAGTTTCTAATTCAAAAATAGGCATTATTTAAAAGTACTGCTTCAATATTTTAGTTATAGCCTGAGAGAAAATCAAATGCAGACTGGAATCTGCCACGGGTCTCTGTCCACCTTAATTCAAAACAAAGAATGGCTGAGAAAAAGATACACAGTCTCTGAAGGTTTTTTATGAAAACCTGGATAGCCTGACATTTTTTTTCCATGTTTATTCTTGTTGATAGTGCTAATTACAAAAAAGTACTTAGAGAAAAAAAAAAATCCTTGGCCAAATGCTGATCTCAGGTAGCCAAGTGTAAATCTAGAGTAATCTGATTGCTCCTGAGAGCATAACTCCAGATTTACACTGGTATACCTAACTGTTCAACCTGCTCCCAAGTTTTAATAACTTGTAAACCCCTTCTGGTCAGTTTTTTTCCCATTGTTGTCTGGTGTATGAAGTCCAAAAATAGGAAGGTTATTCTGATATTTTAGACAATGATCTGATCTACTTTATTATAGAATGCATTGAAAAAGGACACTCACCATAGGAAGAGAACACAAGCTTCTGTAATTCAGAGATTTCGTTGTCACACTTGTCATTTCTGCAAAATGAAGTCTTCAAGAAGGACATGAGAAGAGCTAGTAAAAACTGGGAATACTTTTTTCTTAAGGTTAACATTTCTGAAATTTGTTTATCACTTTCTGTTTCATAAAGGATTTGTTAGCTTAGTATTTTAAATCAAAACATTGACCCCAAAATTACTGGCCGAATGCTCAAAATTCTGTGTGCTGATGAGGTAAGAGTCTGATTGTCTCCTTTATAAACAGACTCATCCTGAACTTGCAGTCAGCATCCAGCTCATTGTGCCTGCCACTAGAGTACAAATAACAAACCAACATGGCAGAAAGTGAATACAGGGAGATTCTTTAACTGGCTGAGTGGTTTCTCTAGAACTCATCATTTTAATAATGAACACAGCCCATCCATGACAGACATAAGACTGAATCTTTATGCAAATATGTTCATCAGTTCTGGAAGCACTCTAGTCCTAGAAATCAAATTAACAATATCCATTAAAAAATATAATACATTTATACACACATCAAAAAAGGAGGAAATGTTTTCTCCTTAGTTGTTGAAAAGGTCTGAAATATCGTTTATGTTTGACAATGTCCTCCCGTAAGTAAGAACTATACCATAGCAACAGTTGCTGTTGTTTGGGTATAATGTCCTAGTTTGAGCACAAAAAGTGCTGGATGAATGTGAAAAATAATACATTGAATAATTTAAGTAATAGCAATATTATACATCAAACATCATTCATCACTGATTAATCTTTAAAAATATGTGGACGGAGACACTGAAATATTACATTTATGTTTCCAAAGATACATCAGCTGCAAAAACTATGGATCCTAATAGAAACATTATAGTAAGGTATATTAATTATACAAAGTTGTAAAGTAAGTTTGATTCTTTCATAAGTGTCTCTGTAGGACCTACCTGTTATGAAGAGAAAGCCTGAATGACTTCCCTATAGTGAATAGGGATGTGAAAAGCATAGTTGCTATTTGTCAGCTTATCCCAGGGGTCTGGAGAACATATTTCCACATTTTTTTAACAAGAAATACTCAAGCAGAACTGCAGCATTTTAACAAATACCCAGAAATGTATCTAGAAAAGGATAATAATGTCTACTTTTAGTTCAAGATGGGGTTTATGCAAACACAACCAGCCACCAGCCACTATGTTATGACACAAACAGGATATGTTTCCTTCTTTGGAGACAGAAGGATGCACCGAGGAAACTGTGCCCCTGCCCCAGTATGCAGTTCTACCAGCGTCAGCTCTGCTATGTCCACTCTTGGGATCCATTTATTCCTCAAAAAGAACTTTTTCTTTTATCCCTCCCCTTCTAGTTTTATGGCTGGCTGAAGCTAGTCCAAGACAGTGCATCTGCCAAAAGGCTCTAGGAATTACAAGGTCATGGAGCAGACCAGACTGGCAAACCAGCATAGAACTAGCCCAGAGAAAAAAGTTGGTTTTCTGTTAGACCAGTGAGTCAGCCATATTCAAACTCTTTTTGTGGGATCACCAGTGTCAGAGCAAGAGACAGAGTGAGAACACCTTGCCAGGGCTGGAGGAGGATGAGACTGCTTCTTCAACCTCAGTGTAGCCTCATGTCAGCTTAAACTGCCTAGGAAGGTCATGCTGCTTCATCCTTGCAGACTCTTTAGGAAAAATTAGCTCACTTTCTACGTCCAAGAATTACAAAAATCATCTTTCTATGTGTAATCTAATACCTCACAAATTAACATGTCCCTTTAGGGAACCACATCAGCCATACTCTTCCACTCTTGTTCTTCAGGTGGATGCAGATAAAACTTCTTTTCCATAGCAGTGGCAAGAGAACATACGCTGCATTTTTCTTTGAGACTTAAGCAGATCCTTTGGTTAGAGAGCTCCTTTTATTCTTTTTAGCAGGTTATTTATATGCTAAACATAAAGAAATAAATAGATCATTTCCACAATAGTCGAACTAGTTTGGGTTGAATTTTGTTTTAGATGTTTTAAATATCCAAAAAATTCATTTTAAAATATTCAAAGTCACTTGTTTGACTACATTCCAAATGTCTTATTTGGTAGCACTTAGGAAAAAAATAGCTAAGGAAACAAAGCACAAAAACTTATGCACTCAATTTACTGGAGACAGACACAAATTTTTCTCTTTCCTGAGAGGATTTGAAGCTATGTCTCCTCTAAAGCAAAGTTGCTACAACATTGTAAGGTATTATTCTAGAGAGGTTTGTTCACGGTTTCTCCCACTGATTCTGCTTTTAAGTAGTCCTTTTTGTGTGGAGTACTTAAACATTCATTAATCCAGTGAGAAGGGAAAGATCTTAAAGTACTTTCCAGGAAGGTGACAAATCTGGGCTCAAATCCATGTTATTTAAATTCAGAGCAGAAATTTGAATCAAGGTCTATCTTTTCTCAGAAATTTATCCCAACCAGCATTTTTTTTTTTTTAACTCTTTTTTATTGTCCTACTGAACATTAGCCTCTACAAGATGGAAGAGAATCAGCAAAAGATGTTGCACACAAAATATAGGATAAGGTGGTAGTTAAGTGATCCTGGAAGGTGTAAATTCAAATCTCTGCAGACTGTCTCCCATGGATGATATGGACAAATACACCAGCTAGAGGGCATACAATCACAGTACAATGAGCCTTTCATCTGTCACATCTTCAATTTTGCAATTATACCTATAAATAGTGTTTTGATCCTTATGTTAGAGTTCATCCCTAATGCAGAAAACAGTAAGTGTTTTTCTGAAAGCACATAGGAAAATTGCTCAATATCCAAAAAAGTACAGATTGTTACCCTGTAGCTTGAGTCACCAGTGACATGAGAAATTTTATTCTTAAATTTATCACAGTGTTTGGATTTCTGAGGCAATGCCCAGCTGTGCAGTAGAAGCAGTCTGCTGAAAAGTCTTTTTGCTTCAAGTACCTTTTGCTTCAAGCCCTATCAAGTGATAAAAATGTTAATATACCATGTTTATGTTAATAAATTGTTAATATAAGTTAAATGCTAATAAAGTAGTGCTGTTAAGAACTGATTCTGTCTGCCAGCAACAACAGTGCTTGCAGAACCAAGCCACCACTCTGGGACACATATGTCAGTTTGAGGCTATTGAAGGATAAAAGAGAAGATTACTTTCCATGGCTACCGTATCCAAAGCTAAAGGAACACTTCAGAAAAAAAGATACCAGTATTTTAGCTCACATAAGAAATTAGATCTTTTGTTCTTTTTCCTTCGTTGCACAAGGGAAAGATAAAACCAAAAGGATATGTTGAATAGGAACATATTGTTTTAGACTCTTATATTCTGAAACATCAACTATTTCATTTTTTTTAAGGTACAATTAGAACAGTTAGGTGAATACTTTAAATGTCCCAGATAATTCTGACTGAATATTAATTCAAGATCCCTTGGAAATTTTTAAAAAGTAATAAAAAGCAGGGCTTTACTCTGAATCTGAATCTATTTATCTGGAGGAAGAGCAAGTCACATTCATGGCACTCAGCCTGAAACACCAGGTTACAGTGCGAGACCTAAGAGTAAGTTTTATGCTCTTCCCTGGGTCTCAATACATAAACTTGGTAGGAAAGAAGCCACCAGAAGCCACCAGAGGCCTGACCTGCCTGCAGAGAACAAGAAGCGAAAGTGCAGCCAGTCATACAGAAAACAGCAAACAGGACTAGATGTGCACTGCCCTGAGGGGACTCTGCCCCTGCACTGTCCCAACACACACCAGATAGGCAGCAATCATCAGAAGTCTCAGAGGCACCCAGCACAGCTGTGTGGCACAGCATCCTCTCTGACATACAGTTCCCAATGACATCTCATTCTCCACCTTCCAGCACCAGAATGTTTTCTGATCCCTTCAGAATCTGGTAGGAGATCCCTGACTTGAGACTTCCACCTGAGACTATGTCCCCTCTGTTCCAGGACCTCTACAGTGAGACAAACAGCAGGAAGGACAGCAATTAGATGAGTTTCTGAATACGTGTACATAGAAGGAAACCTTTACTTCTCATTAGTGTAGAAAGCTTTCCTTTCCTCACTAAGTTTTTTACACTTACTGTTTGTAACCCAGAGGTAGTTTTTAGATTTTTTGGTTGTCTTTGCAAGAAAACCTAAGGAAGAGTTTTTGTATCTTGCATTTTAACATCTTTTTTGACATGTTCAAGAATAACAACTCTGTAATGTAAGACTTGAGTTCTTCTCACATATTTCCTCTGAAGAAAATTCTATACTGAAACCTGTCTGCAAATTAACATTTTGTTTGCCATACTAAACACACATGATAAAAAGCTTCATTATTAAAAATAACTGCTGGCTGCCATCACTTCTAAATTCATGAAAAGGGGATTTAATTAAATCTTCCTTTTGGCTACTGCACATGAGCAGTAGCATATGCATGGGCAGATTGATTCTGTATTGCCTGTGCAATGAGTCCAAAGACCCCAGAATGCATACTCAATGCCCTTGCACAGTAGAGCTCCTCTCCCTTCATGAAGCATAAATTATATGGCTTAGGTGGCTGTGCTTGCTCTCATGGGTTATTCAGATTTTTGTTGTTTGTTTGTTTGTTTGAAAAAAAAAATTTTGTCATCAGCAGACAGAGCATTACAGAAATTTTAGACTGAATTTTTTATGCTGACATGAATTCTCAGATGAAATCTTCTGAAATCTATTAATTAGTTGGAAAAGGATGCATTTCACTTCCACTACTGCAATGCTATACCACTGAGGTTCCACTTAGGTTGAAGCCTGGTGGGGGTTCAAAAGCCTCTAGCTGCCAGCCGGAACACATCTAAATGCACATCTTCAGAGCAAAGTTGTACAAAAGTTGCTTAGAATATGGATGTGTTGCAGTGAGCTCTGATCATAAGTTAAATTAAAGGCAATTTTAAATAATTTATCTAAATGGCAAAATAACTTCATTTTAGAAATCCTTGTCTTTAGGAAAAGATGCTCAGGATAAAATGATACACCAAGTTATAATTTCAGCAACAAGAATCAGTTTCAACTGAATACATTCCAAGCATCCTCCTGGGACTATGTATAGCAAACTTTAACTGTAGGTATTATGTGCAGAAAGTAGGCTGAATGTTAGTGGATTAATCTAAATAGAGTATTAGTTTAACAGAGAAGAACCCTGGCTACCACATGTATATTGACCAGCCATGAAGATCCTTTACTGATCATATTGAAGGGCATAATATAATTTCTGAATGATATTGAAGCTACCTTATAAGTTAGTCACCAGGCAGAGAAGTCACTAAAAGTATTAATTTCAGCAAACAGCAGTGAAACATGTTTATTTTATTCTCTAGACTATGCAGTTAATAGTTCTAAAGTTCTACATTTTCCAGAGGTTTTTGGAGATCTAGTACACTAGCTACACAAAATAGGCTATTGTAACATTAATCTGTATGTATCCACACTATTAAAAATACAGATCTGCACTTAGCTTTGTCAAAGCCAGTAATTCATGGATAATTAATGGCATGTGGATATGCAGAATTGAATGGGATAAGATTAGTTCTATTTTTTTTTTTTTTAACTTTTCTTTTTTTCAGTAACCACTTTTTTAGAAAGGTCTCCAAATATGGACCTGTCCAAATTATTTTCTATTGGGAGAGCACAGACAAAAGATGGAGAAAGTCCTGACCATCTCCAATGAGAACAGCACCTGCCATTCTGGCTAGTCTCATGAGCCCAGGAAGAAGTAATAGCCCTAAAAGCATCAGCTTCAAAGTCCAGTGGCCATGAAGTGCTAAAGCACAACCACAGCTACAGCAGCTCCAAACTGGGTATTTGTGTGGAGACACTGAGCTGGTCTGGGTAGCATCTGAAGGTATGGCAGGAGCTGGGAAAGAGGGGGATCTGCCAACAGATTCTTTCTTTATCCTTGAAAGGTCAAAAGTACTGCCCATAAACAGTGAAAGTTGTACTTTCCAGTTGAAGGGCTTCTGTCTTGATGCTTATTTCACATTAACCTCTTCTATACTTAATAGGTAAACACTTCATCACATTTGGAGCCTAATCTTTTGTATTGTCACTAAAATTGAGATACAAAACCCAGGCTTGCCTGGCAGCTAACATCAGTAGTAGTCATGGTAGCAACACACTTCAGTTCAGAAAGTGAGCCCAGGTCACAGTTCAAGATACCAAACAGAACACTGTGAAGATGCTTGAATTAGTAGTGCTTAGGACTTGTCTGCTCTATGAAGGAAAAAAAAAAAAAAAAAAAAAAAGGATTTCATTTTCAAGTAACTGCAGACAAAGAACAGATATTCAACCGAGTCTAAACTCTAAATTTGTTTCTGAAAAGGCAATTCCATGGCTTCATTTTTTTTATAGCTAGCTAGTAATATCTGCATTAGCTGCTAGATAGCTCCTGATACTACAAAAGTAAAGGGTACTTCAGAAAACTGAGACCACTTTTTGCATGGTTTCAGCTTCACCAGTATTATAGTCTTCAGATTTTAAGTCCTCATATACAGGCATGTAACACGAGCTGGCATTATACCTGAGCATATAAAATAAATGCAGCATGCAAAACACTTGA
This sequence comes from Chauna torquata, assembly GCA_013399475.1. Lineage (NCBI taxonomy): Eukaryota > Metazoa > Chordata > Aves > Anseriformes > Anhimidae > Chauna > Chauna torquata. The sequence continues at coordinate 59,980 of VXAL01013168.1, read as the reverse complement.
ACTAATCCCTTCTCTCTGATTATCACTAACAAGAACTAAGCTCTCTCCAGTTTCAGGCATCGTGCGTCAAGAAAGACGTGGAACAGCTGAGTAGAAACCTTAGGAGAGCAATGGAAAATGGCAGTCAGGAAATCATGATCTGTAGAGGAAGGCTGAAATACAGAAGAGGACGTAACAATATTCAAATACATAAAAGGCTGCTGAATGGTGAAATGAAATAATTGACAGTGCCAGTGGTTTATAAGACAAGAATTAATAGATTTGAATTAGAGTGAAGATTTAAATTAGGTATTAGCTAAGTTTTTCTGATGTTAAGTGTAATATAGCAGTGGAATAGATCACCTTGAGAAGCTGTTGAGGCTCTGGCACTGGAGATCCTTGAGAATTGCTTAGACAAACGTCTGTCAAGAATGAGGACTGTCCAGTCATTCCTGCTGTGGAGCAGAGGAACCCACTGAGGCTCTTTTGACGTCCCGTTGCTCATGTGCTGTGATCCCCGTAAAGACTAAAATGTTCCTCTGCACAGCAAGTTTAAGAGGAATGAAGTTAACCTTAGCTGTCATGTTTAAATTCAGCTATGATTATTATATGTAATTTATGGATTACTGGCTCTGCTTAAAGACATAGCTTGAAAACAAATGTTCATCTTTTCTATATTGATCAAATTGTGTGATCATGATCAATAGGAAAGGAGCATAATATTTCATCTGCTAATCTACGCTATATTTTGGAGTTGTGATTCATGACAACTCACTTTTGAAGTCTAGAAGTGAGGTGTCTGGCAAAAGGCTCCTACTTTCAGATGCAAGATCTCTCTTCAGGCCAATTCACGCTGTTCTTACTACCTAAATTAAACAAGGTGGTTTGCTTACAATGTGTCCGTCTCTCTCTTGGCAACACACGAAGCTTAGTCAACTAGACAACTATTTCTGTGGATTGCCAAGATAAACCTTGAAGTAACTGAAGAGATTTTGAAAAGAAGAAATAGCAATCCTAGTGTGGAAATGGCAATCTGCATTTCAATTCATATTGCAGTATTGATTACATAGCACCAGTATAAATGGTCACATCTGTTTCAAGGATCTTACTGAGAGGGTACTGCTTATGCTGTATATCTAGGCACATTTACAACCTTGCACAATTTGACAGTGATTGTCTGAAGTGTGTTATGACTGAGCCATTACATACCAATCAGATGGACTGCCCAAAGATGGGCTGCCAGAAGGCAGATGTACAAACACATTTTTCCCTAAGCTTAATATATAATTGCTTCTTCAGATTTGCGGCTAGATTTGAAAGCCTGACCCTCCTGCCACAGCATTCCATTCTCCTCCACAGTATTTGATACTTTGGTGTGCTTCCTACTAAAGGAAACTCAGCATCTGACCTTAGCAAGGTTTACAAAGGCCATTAAAGTTGGTGTCGCTATTTCAGAACAAAATTAAACAAATATACATTTGGATCCAACTATTTGTTTAAACAATGACTAAGTCAACAGGAACTATCTTGGATAACTTGGACCCAACACCAGTAAGGATGTTTCTAATTAGTCCTTATGAATAAGGAAGGCACGTTCCTTTATTTGTTCAGTTTTTATTATATTGTCGCTACATTTGTAACCTTACAAGTAAACATACTTTGAAGTAAACACATAATTTTAAAAAATAAATTGGTGTAAGCTATGTTTTGTGATGTGAATATTACGTAAATCAAATTTCATTGTGTGAGCATATGCTCTTGCATGCGCACACAGACAGAGATATTATTCTTTCCTAAGTAGTAACTGATATTATATACAATATGTAAATAACATAATTGCTTCCCTACTGCATGGATAAAAAAAGATCTATTTCTTAATTTTCCATAGAGCTTTGGAAAGATCATAAATGCAGCTAAATAAAATTCAGTTTTGGTTTGGGTGCTGCAATATCTTTCATGACGTGAACTCCAAATGAATTCTGGAAACAAAGCATAACAGAGCAGGGAGCTGCAGCTGATAGGCAAGGGTTTGCTCAGTGCCTGATATATTCATTAACGGCATTTTAAATGCACCTCTGTCGTTGAGTACAATGTTAAATGAAGGTCATGCCCAACGAAAAAGTTAGCATGGAAGGCAACAGACAATTGCACTGTGTCAGAAGTGTCAATGGAAACAATCTGGTTGTTGCCAACTCGGATGGCATTCCAGTAATGTATATATCCTTCAAGACACTATTTCATTTCTTCATAAAAGTTGAAGATATTCAGAGCCCATCTGGACACCACCCCAAACATCTTCTCTATTGACCCTGCTCCGAGCCAGGGGAGTCAGGACTAGATGACCTCCAGAGGTGCCCTCCTACTGCAGCCACTCTGTGCTTCTGTCATTCTGTCAACAGGCAGGTGAACTGAGGAAAGGCAGACAGTAACTGCAATGTAGTGGTGTGTGTGAATTTTCTTTTGCCTGGAACATTCTTTCATTTAAAACGAGTTAATTTTTTTGGCTAAACATTTAGCAGCATCAGTCCAAATTCCAAATTACTGTGTTTGCAGATAAACTAGCTGTCCCTGAAGGGACTGGGAAAGGAAGGGAAGGGAAGGCAAGGCGAGGCAAGGAAAGGCAAGGAAAGGCAAGGGAAAAACAACAACAAAACAGATTAGAGACAGTGCTGCATAGCACGGTAGGAGGAATACATGTATCTGAGCAAAGTGAGGGTAGCATTCTCTTCCAGTTTTATTATCTGAAAATTTGACATCTGTTATAGCCTAGCCATCCAAGAACCCTTTGTGAAACAGGTGGGATTAAGGTATCTTTAGCAGGCAATGTCTTTACCAACCTGAAAAGGACCTTAGGAGACTGATGACAGTTTACATTGTCCGCTTAACTTTTAGATAGCAAAGGTTATGGAAAAGGAACCTTATAATAAAAAATGTGAGAGAGACATTTGGAGACAATAATCTTAAGTGAATACTAGGAACTTAACATTAGTTGGAGAGAAACCAATCAAACACATAACTTACAATATATTTTATGTGTTTAAATCTCCACATGGAAGTATCACATGTTATCAACAGGCATTATTTGAATTCAGACCGAGACCCTGCTTTGAGGAATGTGCAGTAATGCTGCCCCAGGACAATATTTCTGCAGAGCCGGATGTCCATTTTCACCATCTTGTTGGCTGCACGCCTCTGTTTATGTTCACATTTGTTCAGAGAAGCAGCAGAGCCTGTGTGCTCTCAGGCAGAACAGAGCAGACACAGATGAGTGTGTGCCAGTCACTGGGAAGGCTTTGGAGCAATCAGGTAGAATTTGCTGTGAGTGCATCTCTCCAGCATGTATCACCCTATAACACTTCCCAAGATGCAGCACAGCATGTTCAGCCACTCCTGCTGAACAGATCCCGATAACCTTGTGAAATGCATTGCTCTTCCTATCACTTTGTCCTCTATTCCAGCATTTCTTTAAACTGAATGTGGCATTTCTCCCCCTTCTTGTCATTCTTTCCAATTGGCAGGTCCTTCTGCTATTGCTAGCCAGCAGAATATTACCCCTGAGAAAAAGGAAAACCTACGAAACCCAAAGACCTTCTTAGAGGAAAGACAGCAGCACCACAAGGTCTGAATCACCATTCAGAACTGTAAGAAATGGGGATGTCCTGGTTTTGGTCCCAGCCAAAGAATTTTCCCCCAGACAGGGAAAGAATTTAAATGCATTTGGATGTGATATTTCAGCAAATTAGTGCAATGTGAGCAGAGAATAAGTAGCAAAATTAAAAAAGTATTTCCTGTCTCCAGCCTTTCCAGGTGCTGTTCACGGTAAACAGTGTTTCTAGCACCAAAGTCTCCAATGCCATGCCATTTGAGAAGAGTATTGCTAAAGAGGAATGTAACACCTGTGCCCATGGTGCTCCGGGAACCTCTAACAGCAAGCTAAAAACTCTGAACCGGTTTGAAGTGTTAAAGAAATGGAGATATCAGAGCTTCCATATCTTTCCCTGAGGAAAGAGAAGTTATACAAAAGATAGTTTTCAAGCACATCAGTTAGAGTCAGTGATTTGGATCTCCAGCACCTACCTGTTTTTCCCTTGGCTGTTCTACTGATTTTAAGGAGTCCTTAAGGATTAATCTCTATGTATCAAACGTAGAACCTGATCCTGCTGTACTACAGTGACTAGCACTTATTGAACACAACACAATCAATGGACGAACAACCAAACTATAAAAGAAGGTTTTCTCTGGATGACACAACACGACATTCAGGTAACTCTCCATGAAGCTCTTTGGTTCATAGTCGAACAAAATGGGAACAGGCAGCTTCACCTTTTGTTATCTAATGCTCTGTGCAAGCCTTGTGGCAGGAAGTGAAAGCAAAGAATCCTGTTTCCGCTAGAAGCTAATTCCAAAGGCAGTCTTTCAGCTGGTACCAGGCGGCTGCCAAGCTACAGAACATCAGCTGTGACAGCTGGGCAGGAGCTGGAGCAGAAGATAAAGGATTGATGGTGATGGAGGGCAGTTTGCTATAATCCTCCGCTGTAAGAGAGACAGCCTTTTTTTGGTCGAAGTCAGCAAAACCAGACAAAATCTCCCTCAGACCCCAGGACTTTCCCATAGGCTGTGCAGTCAAAGAATGGAACTGCGCACCCAGTTGGTCACCTCATATGTTGTGAGTGAATTTCATGCACAATAAGGTTTGATCAGTATTTCAGCAAACGTACAGTCTGTAATACTGTTCAGAATGCATGCAGTAGAGGAGAAAAAGGAAAAGGGATTGTTTGGAAAGGGCAAAGCAAACGCTGATTTTTCTCCTGACTCTTGTATGCATCCTGTGCACACTTTCTCTAAAATAGCACCACCCCACCCCACCTCACCTCCTCCCTGGAAATCTGTGAACTCACATTTCCCCAGTGATGGATGCTCTCAGTGGCTAGAGGAAAAGTAGGGAAGAAGGAAGAGTCAAACTAGAGTTGTATTGAAGGTTCTTTCATTCACTGTGGCACAGTGAAAATTGTTCCTGGGAGAAAATGATGAGGAGAGAAAAAGGAAAGTCATTCAGTGCAGGATTTCTGAGCTTATCAATCTCTTAAAGACAGTTATCCTTCTTTTCCAAAGTAAAATGAATCACCACAGCAAAAACAGAATTAGCACTCATTAGAGTATTGTCCTGCCACACGCACAGTGAATCAATGTCCATTGCACATGACACTCTTTTCCTCTGATAAGGAGTGGGTGCATAGTACTGACTTACCCACTGCCTGGCTAATTCACCATTATATCACTGCAGCTCTTGTGGGCTCGCCAAAGGTTTGATCTATTTCCCGTTGCTGCGTGGAAACATATTTAACTGCTCATGCCATTGAAAACTTCCCTCTACTTCTAACTCAAAATTTCTGTTTTTTAAGAAATGACCATTCAGAGTGAAATTTTTGTTTTAATTTTTTTTTTGCCAGGTACAAGTACAAAAAACAAGGCAATTGGGAAAATGTTTTCAAGTAGAAAATGTCATTAAAATGAATATGCTGGTTAAAAACTTTTTTTTTCCCCCAGATAAAGCTGTTCAAGATAAAGCATCCCAGCTAGTTTGTATTCTAGTTTGACCATTGTTCCAAAGGTCTGTAAATACCTGTTATAGGCTGTATTGAACACGTGTAATGCTGCTGGACTGCAAAAGCCGACATGTACAACTTCTAATAGGTCAGCATTTTTTTTTTCATTTTTTTTCATTTACATAATGGCTTTGCCAGCATTTATATTTTTGCATGCAAATAAGCACAAAAAATACACTAATGAGCTCCAGTTCTGGATTATAGGCTCAAAATATATCAAGCCTCATATACAAATTTTCCAGCCTGTATTTTCTTTATATAAACATTCAAATTCTGTGTGCACAGTTCACAATTACTTAATGGTTCATAACAAAATTTAAGTGTATACTTTTCAATTAGTCCTACATAGTAAGAATATAATTAAAGGCATACTTGATAGTGATTCAAAACTTTGAGTGAGGGAAAAATTGATGGCATGGTGTTTGTGTTGCAATTTGATTTCATTTTAGAAACTCTGTAAAGTGTTATTTCTAAACAACAGAGGACATTTAAAACATTGAGTATAAGTTGCATGCATTTACCACTGGCCACTGCTCTTTGCAATACTGTTCTGTTTTAAGGATGGTTATTTTGTTTTCTCGAGTAATAAAACTGGTAGTGTTACATACCATATTGAGTTAAATACTTTACGAGCCTTTGCTTTTTAAAAGAATAAAGTCTTATTTTAGAAGTCTTATTTTAGAATATTAGTCACTCTCCATTGATATAAACTGCCTGAGTACTTCCTCTTTTTTACCAGCTCTTCATCAGCATTGCCAAAATACCTAGGTATTTTTAAGTGGTTTGGAGTGTTTAGTGATTAGTGTTTAGTGGACACTAAATCTTTCTGCGTTTTCGTGGATGCATTTGAAAAAGGCTTGACTTTCAGCAGTTCTGAAACTCAAGTCTTATAAAGCATGCTCCTGGTTAGGAATATAGAGTCACGAGTCACGTAGCAAGTTTAGAAAAAATTACAATATCTGGCCACTTCATTCACAAGGTACAATTTGGTGAACAATGTAGATTAAAAAGAGGAATTTGGAATACAAAGGGCTGGACTTGTAGGTTTTGACAAAAATTCGAAGTGTATCACTAGGATTTCAGCTTGGTGTCCCTCAGAAATTTAGCATTTTACCATAGTCATGCAACAGCAGTTTGGCTTCTGATGGGGCGGAGTGTCCATCAGTCAGGAGTCAAAAAAGAATTAGACCCAAATCTCAAAAGTGAGTCTCAGAACAACCAGGTTTCATCTGCTTTAGCACAGAAGTCCCTTGTGGACTTTTGGCTTGAGCACTTCTAGTGCAAAATCTGCATTGTCTGCTTGTTCCAAGTGGAGACCAGCCTATTTGGGAATGGTTACAGACTTTTTGCTAACTTCACAAAACTCTAAACTCACACAGCATGTTTGAGACTGAAATGTAATGTGAGATCAAAGATATTTCATATGGGTTTGAGCCTAGTTGCAAATGTTCCTCATTTGCTATGTGGAATCAGAGAAAGTTGCTGGTTTAAAATTACCCTGAACCCAGCCTGGTCGGAGGCAGGGAAAAGGGGGAAAGAACAGGTCTTTTGTGACTTTTGTATCTTATAGCCAGAATTAAGAACATCGCAGGATGTTTCACTATGCTGGGTGATGCACAATTTGATAACATTTGTTTTAATTTTGATTTTCATGTTTATAATCCTTGTACTCTTCAATGAATTTTCAGTCAGCTGAGCTTTATTATTATGAGTATTTCTCATAAAATAACATAGTAATATTTCACTCAGTTCCAGGGATGTACATACTAGTCTGTTAGTTATGAAAAGTGAAACAATAATTTCACCTTTTTTGTAAAATACAAATTTCAAAGCAGGCTTAGCCACAGAAAAACAACACCAGATTTNAATAGAAATAATTTCTGAGTTCTAATGGTAACCATTTTAACATAAAAAAGGTAACCACACTTTTAACATTAGTTTTTCTCATAAAGTAATTTTCTGATTTTGGTTCTATCCTGCTAAGGATGGTGAGCATAAAGTCATAATGCTCTTTTCATGTATCTTGTGAATGGAAGTTCACCTGGCTTATATAACAGGGATGAAGCCTGCATATTTTGACAAAAGCAAATGGATTTTGCCTCTCTTGTTCTTTTTCAAATAATATTCTCCTTCAAAAGCAATCCTAGGAACTTCGGTAGCGGTTTACACAAAGTAAGGTAATATTCAGCATGGTTAAAGATATTACAACCCACCCTCAAATGCAAGTTATGATCTAAAAAAAAAAAAGAGAGTAGGTTAAATTTTAACAAATTTTGCTGATTTATTTGAATTACAGAGAGTAAAAGGTTTTAGATATGAATCTAAATTCAATTTTATCCAGTAATAATATGACTACTGCAACTCTGGAGAATTTGCTAGACAAATCGCTAATAAATGTGGAGGTATGATTTGAATGAATACTAAAAAATTGCTGTTTTTTTTTCAAACCCATTTCAACCTCTTTGGTCAAAATATGACTTTGGATATCACACGAGAACACGATTTTCTTATTTGTGTGATTTCTGCTTTGTGTTTTGACTGGCCCACCAAAACCAAAATACACTGACAAAAATAAAAGCTTTCAAACTTTAAACCTGGCATTTATTTAATTTCACTTGAAGCATAAAAAGCAAGTCAGATTTATCTAAGTGTTTGAAAGCTCACAGCTTATATCTTACCAGAAAAAGCATTTCTCTCTATGGAGAAATTTCAGAAATACCTACCAATAACCTCTGGACACTCAGGATTCATCTGGCCTTTAATTCATTTTCATGTGTTTGGTGTTCATATCAGAAAAATATCAGAAGGATTCTGAGATCTTACATTTAATGAAAGAAAGATTAGAAGTTTTTTTCTTCTGTGTCTAGATTAAAGTTTCTCAACATACAAACAAAATCAAATTATTTTACGGAATTGTTCTGATAGTTGCTGAATTTTATATAAGGAAATGTCCATTAAACACCTTTAAAGTACTGTGAAACACATTTGTGTAGAGGGTTGGAGAGGTAGTTATACATTTTAAACACAAACTGTGAACACAGTGGTAATTACATGCCTTCACAGGTCTCCAGTCAGTGATGGTGAGAGTATACATTTACCTGATAATGGTGTTTTATATGTAGTTTTCATTTGCTAATGCTAGGCACGGGGACTTTACTGGGAGCTTTCTTGTCCCCAGTTCGCATCCTAAGGTTCTTAATAATAATTTGTGGCAGCTCTTTCAAAATATGTATATGCGTTTGTGGATTGGGAAAAGGGAGGTTCTGTGCCAAAGGACAGAGGGTTCTCCCTGGCATTTGTGCTAAAAATGAGATTCACAGTTTCTTTTAATTATATCATTTATCCAAAGCTCTAGTTCCAGTTGTTAAAACTTGGCCTCATTTTCACAAAGTCCCTCATCTCCACTGCTGAATACAGCTCTCATCTTTCACAAATGTAAATTCCAAAATAGGGTGTATATTCTTATCTGCACATAGGAAATTAGCATTCAACAAAGTTTTCCACTTTTTTTTTTTTTTGGAAGCTAGGATGTCCCCTACTGAGTTATGTGGGCTAAAGTGGTATATTTAGCCAATCAAAGGGAAATATAAAAGGCCGAACATACCAACACACTCTGATTCTTTCTGACACAAGAGATTAATATTATATGCAACACTTATTTATAAATGCCCAAAGCATATTGAGAACAAAACCTTTTTCCTGTTGTGTTTTAAAAGCTGAGTTGAATTCTGTTTCCTTAAAAGTATACCACGACTACATTTGTCCAATGTGTTTCTGAGAACACAGCAGGTTCATGCATAAGTAGAGGGTGCAAAGGACATGGTTCAGCTGTGTAAAATGTTATGCGGTGACTTTATTCAGGATATCATTGGGTTTCTAAGACACACAGAAAGCAGGTACAATGCAAGGCTTTGGGACTTCTGCAAACTTCTGGAGCTGTAGCTACAAAGGTCTGGACAGTTACCTTCAGGCAATGGATTTCAACCCAGGGTGTCCCAAGAGCTTAAACTACGGCGTATGAAGAAATCAGTTTTGAAGACAAGAGGTGATAGACGCTCATGTAACAAAAGCCACATTAAACATCCTGGGATGTGTATTTATTGTCATGTTAGCCTAGATCTAAGTTCATGTTGTCTACCTGTTGTTTCTTGCTCGGGATTGCCTCTGGCACAAACCAACAGATTCCTCAGAAATCTGCCTTTCCTCTTTGAACACTTTACATTTGTTTCTGCTTCATGTTTGTCCCAAAATGGTCCCCCCTGGACATACAGACTACAACTAGTAAATAGGATATTTCCTCCAAACCTTTCTTCAGCAGTGAGGCTAGGAAACAGGTTCCTAAAGCCAGGTAGCCCAGAGTGTCCCATGTCCATACAATTAAATGCTCTCACCCTCTAGAAGCAGGAACGGATCCAAACTACCAAAAAACAATGGTTCTTGACCCATGCTTACTCCCATACTATGCCAGAAATTTGTGGGGATCCCCTAGCTGGTGGGGTCAAAAGCATGTTAAGGGACTGTTTAACCCCTTTTGCAGTATGTGCAATCACATTCCAGTGCCCAGGATGTTCTGGCCCAGGTACCATTCAATTTGGTTGTACACAGAAAGAGTCACAGTTTCTGCAGGAATTAAATTAGATTTTCAACACAGCCACAAAAGCGCAGTTCAGCTGGATCTGGCCAAGCATATTATCTGGTCTGGAGGAAAGAAAACTTTCATTCTGGGCTCTTTAACACAATATATCGCAAGGAGAACGCTGTCTCCAAATCCTACTCAGAACACTCAGCCAGCAGAAATGTAGCAATAGAGGACTTTTTGTATAGTCTTAGTTGGGCTGGGAGAATTTTTACTACGAAATAAAAGTCTGGGAGTCATGATAAGCATGCTTAGGATGGGCAGTTGAGCAAGCTGCACAAGAAGTTGCTGCCACTGCACTTTTCAAGGAAAGGACACAGAGAAATCCAACCCCTTGACTTGCGCACCCACCAGCAGACCTTCTTGGGACTTTGCCCCACATCCTGATGTCTGAACACTTCCTTTTATCTTCTGTTCAAAAGGTGCCAAGGCTGGCAAGCCAGTGACACCAGTAGCTTGGACAGGCTGGGAGCAGCATAGATGTCCAGAGAGCTGACGAGCCTATGTTTGCTCCAGTCAAAGTGCATCATGACCGTAACTAACTGAAACCACAGGCACATATAAAAAGTGATATGTAGATATGGCTGTGTGATCACAGTGAGGACGACAATTTCTAGCTCCGCTACCTCCGGTGACATATTGAACCATGACTGAAGCTAGTATGGCAGCATCGCCAAGGAAAATTAATTTTCAGTATAACAAAAGACTATGATTTCTGAAGGGAGGGGAGGGGAGGAGAGGAGAGGAAGAGGTAGAGGAGAGGTAGAGGAGAGGTAGAGGAGAGGAGAGGGCCTTTTTAAATAACATATAGATCACTAAAAATGTTCTGTAATAAAAGCTCCACTGCAGTGGAATGGAGTAATTAGTGCTTATATAATCTTCCTATAAACATGATACAAACCTCTGGGGTAGAGGAGTACTTAATGAGTTAAAAAGAGGTAAAGTAAATTACCTTATTCTCAGATTAAAAGCTGAATTATCTTCTAAAGTCTTAAATCACTTAGTAACTCAGGGAGCACCGGTGTGCCTGCGTAAGAGTTGTATTCTGATTTCTTTATGAGACATTTTTAGTCAGTTTAAGGTAAACAATTCACTATATGTATAAAAAGAGTAACATCAGCATCTCCACTTTAGTCTACAGAAAAATGGAAATCCATAAGAACAGAAAGTGTTAAAACAAAACCAAACTCTCAGTGAATTCACAGTGTCAAATTCACTGTCATGACTAGTTTAGTAGTTACTGACTCATAGGTCAGACAAAAAGACATCCTGATGATTTCAGAACCCACCACTAAGTATTTTAAATAACTGTTCAAATGTAATGGCTCCATCTGAAACAAATATAGAAAAGTAATATTCTGTAGCAAAGACGACACAATGCACTGCAACTGGAAAAATCCCCAATGAGCAGAGTGTTCCAAATGAAAGAGGAAATATTCTGTGACAATCTTTCAGAAGAGGTGTTACATTAATTGTACCTGCCTGAAGGTAACCACAAGTAGTGATGTTTCTAATTGTATGCCTTGTTTCCCTGATTTAATACAGTTAAACATAGGAGATTCCCACAGCAAGCAGCAATGCAGCCTTGATATACAGACTAGTCTTTCATAAAAACAGTTATATCTAGGTACAGCAGAAAGTTTTAGAGCTCCTAGAATGCTTTGGGGGTAGGAAATAATTTTATTCTCTGAAGACAGTTTGATAGTATAGGAAGACGTGTAGCAAGCTGGAACTAAGTTTAAATTGAATAGATGGGGAAGGAGTCCTGCTATATTTGCAGTTCATTTTTAAGGCAGGGAAATTGAACTCAATTACCACTTTATATTTTTCATTACAGTCTTCAAACTAGGAAAAATATATATTCTCCTCAAATTGCAAGAGGACTCCCACAGAGGTAGCAGGAGGAAATAATATCAATTCAGAGGTAAAGAGCCTACACTTTTTCTTTTAAATTATTGTGTGATATTTATTCAGAAACTTCCAGTACTATTTGGTGGGAAAAATGTGGTGGTGTTTTAGAATCACTGTGTTGCATCCTTTGCTTCTTTCCCTATCTTTTCTTCTATCTCCTTCTCTTTCAATTCTACATCTGTACTTTTTTTCTGTTTTTTTTTTTTTTCCTTCTACTTCCATATGTCCTTCTACCTAACATCATTGCAGTCTTCATTCCATGGTCCATCAAAGTGATCTGACATTAACATAGCTGACATTTGAAGCAGTGGTGTTTGTAATATTTTTAATCCACAGAATCCTCAAAAGAATGTTTCTTAATAAGTCTGGGCTGGGGGTCTGTGTGCCTGCACCCATAACACAACAAAGGTTTAAGATAATTATATTGTACGAAAGAAGACCAGAATAGTGTATTCATAACCAAAGTAATATTATTAAGCCAAGAACATCAGAGAAAACTGGACATTGCCCATTACTGGATAAAGGACCTTGTAACTATCTCCTGTGTGTGCCTTCTGTGCTCAGCCCAGGCTAACACACCCCAACTTCCCTGAGCTTGGCAAGACCAGCAAGACCACAGCTGACAGTTACCATGCAAACACAAATGTACAAGAATTAGGCAGCACATTTAAGTGCTACTAAAAATGTACAAATCTATGGAGACGTTACATAGTGTAAGAACTCTGTATAGGATTTTAGCTATCTCCTGTTGCATTATGCCACTATTGCATGATACTACTGAGACAGAAAGACAAACGAAGATGTTGAGGATGGCTGGGATGGACCTCACTATCCATCTGCAAGAAACCCTGGTTTCTACTCTGACTCTTTTACGATGACCCAATCAGATGATGCAGGGATAGTAAATTTCCACCCCAAATCATTGCTTCATGTGATTACCAACTTGAGACCACATCGTTTCAGTTACACTTAGGTCACATTTGAAAGTTTTTCTTCCTAACCCTAAACAGAAACATTTGTTACTGCACAATGTGGGGATGGCATGTGGATGACAAAAACAAACAAACAAACAAACAAACAAACAAAAACTCAAGCAGGAGATGTATCTGGCACCACCTTAGGGAAAAAATAATGCAACTGTCAGCTTCCAGTGGAACAGACTCCTTGGAAGGTGATCTCTTCATGGGACTGCAAAGAGAACAAGGAGCCTCTTTTCTCCAGCTAACCACCTCGTAACAATAGGTGGGGGCAGCTAATCTCCACTGCTTTCTAGAAGTCCTCTGGCCTACTGAAATGAGTTGACAGACTCTTTGCAGCTCATCATGCCCCAGCTGTGAATATCCAAAATGTGCTCAATGGGCCACTCCTTTACTGAAGGACAGTTTTACAGATGCACGTTCCCTCTGTCTCGTACAGATAATCTGTAAATAATAGTGGAATGTGCACTGTAAGTCTACATTGGCACTATTGACACGATTCTTCATTTTGGCCAGTCATTCCCTCAGTGACTCGCCATTCACCCAACCATTCACTGAAATGGCACAAGTAATACTGTTTCTTTTGCTTAAGGAGATCCTGTTGTTGTTCCTTATGCTAGTCTAAAAAGTTGATGGGTCTGTTTCAGCCAAAAAGACTAGCTGAATTTGTTAGTATTATAAGATGTAGCTGATGTACAGCAGCGAAAGATAGAGTAACATAGTAACAGAAAGAGAGCTAGGCAGGGGTTGTAAAGAAAAATCCATTACAGTGAAAAAAAAAATCTTAATGACCTGAATTTTGCCCCAAAACTGGGTCCTTTACCCGGTGTGCAAATAGCCGATCAACACCCAGAGTCGAGATATTTGTTTATTCCGTATCTGCGAAGAGATGGGTGCCAGGTGGTAGCTCCCCAAAGCTGGCACACTGACTGTCCCTATCACAGCTTCTTTATACCAGTTTACTTTATTATTATCAGTTAATTATTGCAATAGGCGAATTAGTTAGTTCCTACTTTTCTAATTAGCATTTAAAGATACAGTAACCTTTTAGCCTACTATGCATGTGCTTTGAGGGGTGGTCTTAAGTGAGGAGTGGTCTTTTTATTAGGAAGGGGCTAATGTAAGGAGGGTGCTTCCCTTCAGGAGGTGTGGTTTTCGGATGTAAATTAGGATAGTTGTGTACCCAGCTATCCTTTGTCCCTTTGTTTTTTACCATCGTTGATATGTACTTTGACTAAAGCTCCTCATATTTTGTTCTTGGTTCCTGAGGAATCCTCCCCTTCTTTGGTTCATTGTGACCCTGGCAACATATCTATGGTCTAACCTCCTGTGACTAACCTTCAACCATTACCAAATCTTCTCTAGCTCTTACTTCTACATGAATACTTCATGCAGAGAACTGCTCTATAACCCTTTGGCACTGTTTTTTCAAGCTCTTCAAATTTGAATAAAGCCTGACTTTTAGCCAAATCTAGCCAAAATCAAGTTGTCTGCTATGTGGACAAAAATCAGACCTTTCTCGTGATAGAACTGGAATCTCCCAGATTTTTTTTTTTTTTTTTTTTTCAGTCTGTTCTTTGCCTCCTTCGAACGACTTCTGAAGCCAATGGGTCAGTTGTGGGTGAATATGTAAGAGAGGTAGAGCTCTTTGTTGTGGTCCCACAGGTTTCATCAAGATAGATAGCTGTGAAAAAGAAAGATTGCATTATTGCTTGCATAATTGTCATTGCAATTATGTCACTGTAGACAATGCGGTAGCATGAGACCACTTCTTCTTAGAGGTTCAAGAATTCATACAGGAGAGAGACGGTATAAACTCCTCAACCACAGTAAAACGTTCAGTGTTTACATCTTACTAGATGCTCTTGTCTCAATGTCTTGTCATGTCCCTAGTGGACAAAGAGAACAACATATTCCTTTTCTCTCTGCAGCACTTTTTGTTCACATATTTGAGTATTAGTTACGTCTCTTCAGATTTCTTTTCTCTAAATGAAACTACTCTCAAGTATTATGTAGTCAAAGACAATAAATGGCTTTAATTTTATGTTGAAAAGTTCATCTAAAAGTCAACAAATTCCTAATTCATTTCTAATTACAGAAGCAGACGGTGGCCAGACTGGAAAAAGACAAATGAAATATGAGATACATCTGTACCCATGACTGTAATTTTTCTCTATGAGAAATATAGATGCATGATAACCAGGCACAAGAGTCTCTCACACCTTACCTATTGATCTGGAGTAATGGTAAGTATTGAACAGTTAGTCACTGTTCCTGGTTGAAGTTTTATTAATAAATTCCAGCATATGGTAGAAGAAGTAGAAGCAGTGCATGGAAGATGTGTGGCATACTCTACACAAATTTTTAAATGCACATTACTCACAGAATTCACCCCAAGGCACAAGAGGGGAGCTCATAAGCAGGCACAATGCTTAGGTTTATACACAGAAGTAATGAAATAGAAANTTTTTTTTTTTTTTAGAAATTAGAACACAAAGAGGGAGAAAAAGGGTAAGCACAGGACTGGGCAGCTGCTGGAAGTAGCCACATCTAAACAAAAACAGATGCTAAAGGTCATTCTGAGTATGATATTTGGCTAAACTCAAAACAAAGAGGTACTTGCGCAGCGTTAGTCATCACAAAACTTATAGTCTACAAAAGGCTTTTCAAAATTTTTTTTATATTTTTTAAACAGGTTCTTGTGTCAGCTTTGATCCTTCTAACACATCAATAATGCTTTGAAACCAGTTGTTATTTTAGAGACAGCATCAAGGTCCTACAAAGACCTTTTCTATAACTGAGTTTACATATGAACAAATATGGCAAAGGTGTCAAATTTGAGAGCTTCAGATGAAGGCTAGTATACTACTGTGAATATTTTCCTTGAGGAAAGCTTGGGGTTTTGCAGGATGGATAACTGTTGATAAGAGATTTATTTGGAAGTATATTAGGAAAATCAAGCCAATATCAGGAGGAGGTAAAGATATTATCCCGTTTGTCTGAACTTAGACATTGTCCGGGTTCTCATGTGCCATGATAATAACAGAAGACAGCAAAATTAGTGGGAATGCTCTGGCATAGCTGGGTGTGATCTGTATAAAGAAATAGTTCTTGTGTCATGGGTCTAAGGCCATTCAAGATGCCTTACGGTCTACCTGGATGCCATTTACTATACAAGAAAGGCATGGGTCTTCTGCAGGGTTAGTAGCATATCAGTTCCACATGGATCTCTCAGATACATCTAAAATGGCCTTGAGTTCCTATTTTTAGGCACTCACATTTTTCGCTCACACCCAGGTCTTTTCACATCAATTCTTCACTCTCTAAAATCCATTTCAAAGCAACAACGCCTTTCTTTTAATACCAGGGTTTTCTCTACATTCCGTCACTCTATAGAACAAAAGACACACAAAGTAACATAAAAATGAAAGTTACCATGATCCCAGAAACTGGCCTCTCACTGATAATGCTCAAGCAATGCTCACCTTACTCTGAATGGTTCTGACCTGAAAAAGCACAGAGATCTGTTGGACTAATGCAGTGCTGCCTGTTGTTTTAAAAAT
Organism: Chauna torquata; assembly: GCA_013399475.1. Lineage (NCBI taxonomy): Eukaryota > Metazoa > Chordata > Aves > Anseriformes > Anhimidae > Chauna > Chauna torquata. Next base: position 43,308 of record VXAL01013168.1, on the reverse strand, counting down.
TGCACTCAGTAAAAATCAACCATTAAACTTTGGAAGTAAAGAAATATTCCAAAGTGGGATAGAGAGATAGAAGTTATTTATTTATTTGTAACAGAGACACAGAACACCAAAGAATCTCATCTGATCCTTTCTATGATAAGGCAAAGCCACAGTGTGGACAGGTAACAAAAAATATGTAATGTATTCAAGATGTGACAACTCGAGTTCCCAGTTCAATGAAGCCCTTAAACATCTATTTAATTAAAGCCCCATTGATTTGAAGATCCTTTTTGTTAAGAAGGTGGGTTAGTGCATTGCTGATTCATTAGCTGATAAAGTAGTTTCAGTCAATAAAAAAGTGTTAGGGGAGCAATTACATCTGTTTTGGCAGACAGGAGCAAAAGAAAAAATATAACTAGAGCTTATGGTATGAAATAAATCTAGACACTTTAAATAAGAAATGAGATGTCCATTTTTAAAATTGAGGGTCCTTATGCACTGGCACCAGAATATATGGATTCTCTATTTTTAAAGTTTTTATGTCAAGACAGACTAAGATTTAATTCTAATTAATTTTGTTTCATCTCTAATGCTATTCTCAATCTCATAGCTCTTCCTGGTGATAAAACCTATACATCCCTTGACAGTGACACAATATAAACCTATAAATTACAATGTATACATTATACCCTAAATTCAAAGTTCAAGGTTGAATTCTGAGATTTTTGGAATGTAGCCTCTTTTCAGAACACCACTTTTCATTAAACTTTTATTGACAAATACTGTATATTTCTCTTTTTAAAATTATCTTGTTGTATTAAGTGTTCAGGTTTGTAATCTGTATTCATGAAAGGAAGAGGAGAACGAATTATTCAAAGAGTGTGTGGACTCCACAGAACTCCATGCATTTGCAAACAGAAACCATGGAGTTCTGCCTGTAAAAGGTAAAATGGTGAACATACAGGTTAGATACGCTCCCTACCCCTTATCATAGAACAAACCATAGTATTTTGCAAAAACATTTTTTGTCTGAGGTTGTTTTTTGGTATGTATCATGTACTAATAATATTGTAGCTATGACTGCAGGAAACATCAATACTAAACTGCTTTTCACTTCAGCTGGAATTCTCAATATCAGTTGAAGTAACCTCTTGGAAAGGTTGTATAGACATTTACGTTTCAAATGCATTTTGTGATTGGAAGTCCTCATTCTGCTTTCCTTGGGTTTTGGATTATCTCTGATGACTGTGGAGTTTAGCATGAGATTATTCCATCAGCTTCTCTCCATCACAAGTACAATTTTTTTTGTTGTTGTTATTTTTTGATCCAGCATTATCCCAGAGGTATCCTTTCCCTCATCCTGTTCCCAAATCTCATTTTGGTGTAACAACAGTAGAAGCATATGCATGATAAGGAAGGTATAGCAGTAGCCACACCCATAATCTGCACATATAAAAGAAAAACATTCTCTTAGTATTTGCCTAATATTCTTGCATTGCACCTACCCCACACTAACGATTATATTGTTCTTTGACAACTCAATATGCAAATTAACTACCTTAATACCTACAAATAAATGGAAGCTCAGTTGATGAGAGGATGTGAGGATCTAAGATGTTGCCACTTTCTCATCAGTGTTTTTCATACCAAGTGGCAAAATACGCTCAACTCTGCATAAACAGATAATGCCTCTTAGACAGCAGCATGCCTGAATGCACCACAACAGAAAAAGCTATGGAACACTGGGAAGAGGAAATAATGTTTTAGAGAAGGACAGTGACAAACAAGCAATTAAATCAGCTAAAAGAGAAAATGGAAAGGGAAAGAGAAAGAAAAGAAGAAAAAGAAGTAGAAAAAGAAGAAAAAGAAAAAGAAAGAAAAAGAAAAAGAAAGAAAAAGAAAAAGAAAGAAAAAGAAAAAGAAAGAAAAAGAAAAAGAAAGAAAAAGAAAAAGAAAGAAAAAGAAAAAGAAAGAAAAAGAAAAAGAAAGAAAAAGAAAAAGAAAGAAAAAGAAAAAGACAGGAGACGTAAAATACTATGGTGAAATTCAAAAAATTTAAAGTTAAATACATAACCAAATCAGGAGACATGTAAATTAAGGTTTATCACAACAGTAGTCATCCTTAGTTTCTGAAGATATATTAGATGGTATTATAAAAACTACACTGTCTTAGACTAGTATTTTAATGATCTATGTTGCATTTTTATTTCAGTATCTCAAGACAAATAGATTTGATAAAGGTGATTAGCTTGGTAATTGCTCTGGATCTAAGACATGCTTGAAGGATTTCTTTATTCAGTGATGTGCTTTTAACAGTCTGATAGAGGATGTACTCTGCACTGCCCTTTCCCAAGGGTTTCTAAGTCTGGGAAACCGAGCAGCTTAAGAGGTACAGCACCTAAGACTTCTCAGAGCTGCTATTTCCATCTGCAGAAGAATTTGTATTCTTTAACTGTTGATGATTCCCTAAGCAGAGAAAAAGAAAACTTTCATCTTTTCCATCTAAAGCTCAAACATTAATAACAAAAAGAACATTCTTTTGCATTGTATCCTTTTTTTTTTTTTTCCCATCCTTGTTAATGTTGAGCATTTCAGAGCTATTTATATCAAACAAGGAGTTCTTGTTCATGTAGATCAGGCAAGCAGCAGTGACTGGACAGAAAATCAATAGGGGGAAAAGAGCAATAATTTGGCAAAGGGAAGAAAGAGATTGCTAAATATTTTTGCTGTCATTTGCCTTGCTTGTCACTTTCCTACACCCAAGATCAAACCTGAGACCAAAATTCCGGGCATCAGCTCCCACCTTCTTTTCTTAAAAATGATTTGACATGTTTATCATCTAGGAAATAATAGAAAACAAAAGTAGATAAAAAATTTCTCTCTCCTTACTATTTTTTTTTTTCCCCTTTGGAATTCAGAGTGACTACACAAAATGTCTAACAGCTCTGGCAACTGTACTTCACAGAAATATGACATGTCTAGGAACCAATGCTGGAAAATTGCAGTTAGCATAACTTCAAATATGACCTTTGAAATTGTCAGCAATTTTCTTTCCCCCTTTCAGAGCGGTTTAAACAAAATACATAGCAAATTCCTCGCAACCTTTTTTGACATATATGCACATCTTCATTGCAACAGTCTGAATGAATCTCTTCCAGAGAGACATTTAAAGTTGTCATAATAAGATGGTCTGCCCTAGACAGACACAGTGTGTGGCTGCCTCTACCAGCAGACAGCCTGGAGAAAGGTTTTCCCTCATGATCAGGACACTGGCTTTGCTCTGCCTCACCCACCACCCCCTTCAAGCTTACCTAACCCATGCTATCATCAAAAAAAAATTAATTTTGCTGCCACTGGTGATGACGACAAAGAAAACCTTTCTTTATCATCCTTGGGGTGAAAAAATTCAATTTCACTCATACTTCTGAGAAGCGTTGGATCAGCTCTGCCTTACACTGTCTGCTTACCAACAGGAGCAAATAAGCTCCCAACATACATTTACTGTTGCAAATGCTCCTTGTAAATTCATTCTGATTCCAATTATCAGTCTGGTGTGAAGTCCAGTAATTGCAGGATTCAGGAGCTCTTTCACACAGTTTTCTCTACAGAAAAAGCTAGACACTGTGCTGAACAACAGTACAGAATAATTATCAACACAACAGATAGAACAACAAAGATTACACCCGATATTTACATGTCAATTGATTTTGAAGAGGAAAATAGGGGCTAACATCTCCAGAGATTCAGATCCAGATCGAAATCTCTGAGTACTTATTATAAATATCGTGCTAATATTTAAGATTTTATTTTTCACTAGTTGTTTGCAATTCAAATCTACATACAAATATCCTTAATTTTATGTTATTAAATAGTATTTTCCCTAGGACATAAAAGTAGAGTTCCTTCAAATTACTACTGCTATATTCATGCTTTTAAAGGTATTTTATTTTATAACCTCATTATATGTTGCTAGATTCGATCACTTTCAGAGTATTCAGGATTAATATAATTGTAACACTTTTCAAGAGATTTATTACTTCTGACTCTTGAACATCTGGCAGTAAAATAACTAGAAGCAAACAAGATTTGGTAGTCAGACTCCTCAGACATTAGCATTCAAATAGAAGTGAAATCCAATAAATGCAAATTTAAAAGACTGCTGGCACTTTGAAACCAAAATAATCTTTTAACAGTAAACTATTTTTTTCTGAGTTCTAAGCTTTGAAGGTATTTACAACTGCATGTTTTAAAATTCTATCTTTGTCGTAGCATAGAAAATCTACAGAAGTAAAAAACTGCTCTCCATCTAAGCAAGGAACCACTGTAGATTGATTAGAATTATGTTGATTCCAACCATAGTTTAAAACATAAAAAAAAAATGTTTTCAATTAAATAATTATTTAAAATCTTATTTTTACTTTTCACTGCAAATATACTAGAATAATTATGTGACTATGTAGCATAGATTTATTTAAATTCTTAGATTTTATACAGTCCCAAGTTTAAAAAATATGAGAACTTTATTTCAGTCAACAGTTCAATTTATGATTTATGTCAAGTTCCATTTTATGTTGAAACTGGAATTAAATTTTTACCTAGAAAAGTGTATTTTTTCATTGATCAGAACAGATTTAGGACCAAAAGCTAGTTTGCTAACTAACGATGTATTTCCTATAATTCAGAAATGTTACATTTCTTCTGGTTTACTTGTACTTCAAGATTGTAGAGCTAACAGAACCTACCTCTCTTGCTTCATTTCCTTCATGTGTTTGGAAGTTTCCGTCTTTCCAAGTCAGTTTTACAGCTTTCAGAGACCAGCTAATTAAACTGAGGAAGACAAACAGCTGCAAAAAAGATCCTTTTTATCAATACCAGATGTAATAATTCAACAAACTCTTCTTTTAACAGTTTGCTGACTGTCACAATGACAAATCCAGGCTTTAGAAGTCAATCCAGACAGTTCTGAAATGTTAAATTCTGCATTACCTTGATATTTACACTCAACGTTGCCAATATACATTGTTCAAACTAGTTGGGATTGTAATGCCCACAGTCTCCACAGTTTGATGCAAAGCAGGCTATTTGCGTGTTCCAGGCCTCAAGATGACGTTGGATGGATCTAGACTTGAACCAGAGGATTAGCCAATGGGTGGACAGTGTAGATGGCTGGGGAACTTGGGTTTGAGCCTGGACTCCTTCTGTCACAAACACAACATCAATACCTGAGGCATACAGTCACCTAATTATCATGGGCAGTCCACCTGCCACATATATCCATCATGCCATGAACACCATGACACATGGCCTGGATCTCTACAGACTCCATCTCTGCGCTGAAAACATCTTGCTTTCACTGCCAGTTGTGGTTAACAAGCAGTACTGCCGTGTTTGCCTAGAACAGAGCCCATGCTAATAAACCACAAGGACTAACACTGGCTCTGTACTGTGTCACGGGGTGGGATTTGTCTTTATGCTGTTCCCAGAACTAATGGAGAGAACAGCACGTAGGCAGGACTATAAACATCTCTCCACAGAGCCAGCTGCCATCCTGCAAGGCTGGCACTGAGCTGGAGCTGGAGCTCCCAGCTGCGTCCAAGCTGGTCTAGGCAGATCCAAGTGGCTCTGACTGCGCTGCACACCCACTGTGATCCAGCTTCCAGTGGGACGTATTTGCTCAAATGCAAGGCCACGTAGAAGACAGCTCCTTGCATCTGCCTGGAGCAAGATGCAGACACATCTGAGTGACTTTGCAGGGTCATCTTGCAGGACGATGGAGTAACACAGCCAACATGGGAGCTCTGCAGTGCAGCCTACTATGTCTTCCCATTACCCAGGGAATCCTTGCTCCCACAGAAGTGCAGAGCTGATAACCACAGAGGCAACAAATATTTTTTAATAATTGTTTCGTGCTTTAACTGTCAAACTTCTGCTTGCTATTTATATCATAGAAGTGTGTAGACTGAGAGGGACCTCTGGATGGAGACCACCCAGCCCATCTCCCTACGCAAAGCAGGGACAACCCCAATCTGAACCCTGGGCAAGCTGATCTAACATTCCAGTTGGGTCTACTTCCAGGTCACTCAACGCACTTCCATTTCAGTTATCCTCCATTAAATATGTAGAAATAGACTGTTTTTCATTTCAGGATCAAGCCTTCTTTGCAATTCAAAGCCATCCAATTCTATATAAATCTAAGCAGAAAGTTCTCACCCAAAATTCACTGACTCATCTCTGTACCGTCTTTGAGCTCTGTTAGTATCCTGAATGTGAAATTTATTTACAGAGCAATATGCACTCTTTATAAGAAGACTTGAAATTGTTGCAGAGGCACACAGTTTGCTGAGGTCTCCATGTGCAGGCAGACACTGGCTTTCACAGTTTTACATGCACTGCTGTACACAAGAGTTAGCATACAATGTGCAACTGGCAGTAATCATCAGATATTAAAAGCATATTTTAGAGGAGGGAAGAAATCTGGTGCTGTTCAAACACATCACATAAACCAGTTAATCTGCACAAAAAATAACAGAACAAAGCATTAAACTGAAAATAGTTTTTCTCAATAAACGGTGGTTTAGCATTTGTTTTGTTAAAAGTATCATTCCCTGCTAATACCAAAACAATTAATGCAAGAGCTTTTAAAATACATATGTTCCTGAATTTCTGGACAACATGATCACATACAAACAAAATGCATGACACTATATTCTTTCAGTTACTCATGCTATCCCCAGCATGTTTTAGAGATTGTAATGGGTTTTAGAAGAACCATACTAGCCACAAATTTAGAAGGACAAACACCTTTTGGGTCAACTTTAGAAGACTGTGGCATTCTGTACACATTTATCAATCAGTACAAGGAAGTTGCTGCTCAATACACAGAAAAAAGAAAGCTGCCTCTTCCTTCAGAAATTAGATGTCTGTGAACTAGGAAAAAAATGACACTATGTCTTCTCAGATCTATTTGTAAACGAGTTGTGATTTCATTTGTTCACTTCCTTGATTAAAACTACTTATGTTTTTGAAAATCTTACAGTTAGCCGACACTGTGAGTGCTGAAAACTCTGCATTAATCTCCTTAGAATTATCCTGTCAGTAGAATAAGGAGCAATTTCATTTCTAGGCCCAACTGATACGAAGAAATCAAGAATAATTTTCTTAGATGCCATATCTTTGAAGCACTATTCTCTTCTCGGAACAGATGTACTTCCACGGAGTGAAATTATTGCTGAGGCCTCTCTTTGCTTTATGCAGTTTCTTCTGTAAATGAACTATTTTCAGGGAATGGGAAGAAATATCACCTATTTCTCCCCCTTGGGATGCTCAAGAACGGGTTGATCAACCATGAGATAGCCACCCATGGGAGCACTCTTCTGCCATGGCCTGAGGCTGCCCTTCCATTCACCATGGGTGTTACATGCCCCAGCACACTGGTGGCTGCATTAGGCAGCCTTGTAAGCCATCTGCAGGCACTTCTGCACTTCTTTTGAGACCACCTTTCAAGAAGAGTGTAGGCATGCCCAACGAGTCATTCGAAAATTTGGTACATTAATCTCCCGCCTTCATAATGTACTTGTAAGATAGGGGTTTTTAACCCTCTTTCTCGTTCCTCTTTTCTGGGTAGTCCACACATAGAATAGCAACTTATTCCAACTACCATCTGGTGTAGTTGCATATTTAGCTTAAGTAAGAGAGTTTTGTGTGTGGGCTTGAAGGTTCCTGGGTTCAGACTCCGAAATGCTTTTAATAGAGAATTTTTTAGTTCTGTTTTAATGTGGGTCTGCTCAAGGACAAAGCAAAGACATTATTTTCAATAGGCTGTGAATCAGAGCTATGCCTGAAACACAGGGATTTTTGTGATAGATACAAAATTCTGTCACTGAAGTACTCCATCATGAGATGAGAATAAAGCACTAGCCTTCTGTCCTGCCTGGACTAGATACAAAGGGGAGATACAGGACTTACTTGACTGCTGTATATTGCAACTCTCATTAAATGGAAAAGGAGGTGTGCAGTGCAGTTACATAGCTGTTGCTATAATATTTTACAGCACTAAACCAGGATTGAAACAGGGCAATGGGGAGAAGCAAAAAATCACTTGGCACTCTGTTTTTCCCTGCCAGCAAATCAGCAGCTGATTTTGCCAGTAAATTACTCAAGTACTTGAATAGTAGAGCAGTGTTCAAAAACAGTATGTTAAAGAGAACACAGCTACAGGATATGGTAGGAAATGGTAGGACAAGTAAAATTAATACAACAGGAAAAGATGGACATTCTTCATATTAATTTAGCTAAAAACTATGTCAGGCACTTTTTAATCAGTAAACTAGCTTTCCAACTTCACTGCTCTTCAGTAGGTCATTAATACTAAAGATAAGAGACTTTTAATCCTGCAGTTAAGTTCTCTACAACATCTGAAACATGACAGGCTTGATTCTTATCTGCTTTAAGAAATATTACATTCATGTCATGTTGAATGAATTCAAAACTTTGGACAAGAAAATTTATTCCTATTCTGATGCTAATCTAGGGGCTTCCTTAGTTATATTTTCCCAATGGACAAAAAAAAAAAATCATTCTTCACCCTTCAGGATAGAAATTCATACACACCATTTCACTTAAGGGTCATGTTCAGGTAGAGAGACACAAGACAGATCTAGCAGCTTTCATGATCATCTCCACTGGTGCCTCTCAAATATAATTCTTGAGACTTATCATACTTCTTCCCTTGTCTTTCTTAGTAGTATCTCTTCTTTTCTTACATGTTACATGAGGATGTGGTTCACATAATGGACTTGTACTTGTTATTTGAAGGTGAAGAAGTTCTTATACTGGGAAAGCTTAGCTTTCCTAGCATCCTTACACAGGTTAATTAAGAAAAGCTTACAACTAGAAAGACCGTCAGAAAGATCCTCTGCACATTAAATTCAGTATCTAAACTTATTTTCCTGAAATGATCACAAATAAAATCTGATATACAGGTTTAGACCAACCACTTACTTTGTTACTGCTTACTTTGATCATTTTCTTTTGTATAAAATAATGTAAATATGAATATAAAAGAAAATTTTCAAATTAGAAACACAATTTTTTCATTTTTGAATTACCAAATTAGAAAGTGTCAGCAAATACGCAAACTAACAAAAGTAAAAAAATGTCACTGAGCAAACAATCTAAACCAAGCCCTTCGATTGAGAAGGTTATAGGTTAATTGCTTGAAATTTTCAACAGAAAGGCTTCACTAAAGAGTTGTCTCAGTGATGGTACATTGATCTTATATGTTACATATCCTGGGCTTTCACGCTTCCAGATAAGACATTGCCAACCCACTAATCAATAATGAAGTTGAAAAGAAAAAAAAAAATCCTATGAAACATGGGTATACTTCATAGGCTATTTGTATGCATATTTATATATTGCATGTTTAGTTTTAAACATATTAAAAACTTTAATGTATTAATTACTCATATGCAGCATTTTAGTGAGGACTATCTTACTTTACTCAGGGAACTAGGACATGCACACATACTGTTGCCATAACAGAAGCAACAAGCTCTAAATTCACCACTTTATTACACACTAACCTGTTGAGCATTTCATATTCTTAGGTAGCTAAGCCAGTCTTTGAAATCAGATTTCGATTCTTGAGTCATCAGAAACAACACATTAATCCCTTTAGGCAACCGAAAACCTTCATCTTCTTTTGAACTGATGCTTGATGCCAGCACTGGGTGCACCATGCACCGAGACAAGCTCTGCATGTGTTTTCATTCCTGTTAGGCTGGCTGTAGCAACATGTGGGCACTGAGCAATTGTGCAAGTGTGTTTTACATCCAAAAATGTTACAGTAGCAGTGCCAGAGTAGACAACATGCCGGTACTTTGGGGTAAATGCTGCAGTTTTGCAAATATTTTTAAATCCAGCTTCTTGGCAAGGGTCATTAATTATTCTTTTTATTGCAAGAGTGTCCAGAGGCCCTGACCCTAAATACAGTTCCAGCATGCTGGGCTACAGTGTTATACTCACAAGCACATAGCATAAAACAATCCAGGCCATAAAAAACTGGAAACCTTAACAAGAGGGTAGAGTGAGCAAGAGGTAGTGCTATACATGCTTGTGTAGGCAAGGAACTAATGCATGGAGCGATTAAGGCCATTGCGTAGCAAAACCCTTAAGCACATGTACGGGTAATCCCACTCCTGTTCAGGATGGCATTACTACCAAAACGCAGGTCTATATAGCGCTTTCTGTTAAATCAGGGCCTTGGTGACCTCTCCAAGGTCACCCAGTAACTCTGAGATAATGCTGGGATTTGGACTCAAGCCTCCTGCTTTTTACTAAGATGCCTTAAACAGAAACCCTGTTTCCACTACTTAGTTTGGCTTTATCACTCTTTTGTTTTATTTCAGTTTTTACAGTTTATAAATAAGTACATAGAATCTCAAACAAGTAATTAACACTATGAGTCTTAATTAGATTTCAGGTACATTGGAATTGCCATGAATCATATGACAAAGAAGGGACAAAAGTAACAGCAAAATAATATAGACATGGACATAAGAAGAGAATTTTGCTGAAATGCAGGTGTGCACACAACTTTTCATAAAAGAAAGCTGCCATGATTCACCTTCTGTGAGAATCACCATAAAACTAAGTCTTCACTAGAATGCAACAGTGAAATAAGATTTTGCTGAACAAATTTGGAAGCTTCTTTCAGGAAAAGAGAAAATCAGAATAATTTATCTTACAAATACAGGCATCATCAAAGAATAATCAGGCACTATAGATCTGTTTTACAGAAAAAAAATACGTTTAACTCAAAACCATATCTGGTTATTACAAAATGGATGTTGTTATTAAGAACTGGGTGCTTAAGATTTACATTGAGTACAAAATACAGTAGAATTTACACTGGGCTTAATTAATTCAAGTTATCTTACCTAAATTAGATGTTTTCTAATGAAGATACATTGTAATGCCTTTGGCTTAGTTACATCAGATCATTTTCCACTAAAAAGCCCAGAGTCAGTTAGGAGAAGAGGCTATTACTGTACTCAGCTTTTCAGAACAGCTTTTAAACCAGTGTTGCAGATGAAATCATACACTTCATTCATAAGAGAGAAGCAGCAATATATTTATTGACATTACGTAGTGATCTAACACAGCTTAATTGTAAGTAAGACAGCAACTTAAGATTCGAAATGGCAAGGTACACTTGATTATTTATTGCATAGAGGACAGTCAGACGTGCCAGGGAGACCCTCCCACTGAGTCATGAGGTTCAGAGTGGACACCCTTGCTTTATAAACTCCTTGAATGAAGAGCCTAGGTGAGGCTGAATCCACTCCTAGTCCCAGGCTTGGCCAGTGGTTTATGTCTAAAGGTCTGAGGATTGTATGTGCACAATCAATCTAAGATATGATCTTAGAGAAGCTTACAAAGTTTAGCAAGCTAGAAATTGCTTACTGAGGATCTGTTGCAGCAAGGAATCTCTCGCGAGTAAGGGATCCCTGCAGCAGAGGTGACTTTGAGAGACGTCTCTGCTCAAGGGGAGATCCTGTCATGCAGCCAGCCACCATGCAGAACAGCTCAAAGGGCTCTTGGGCTTTTCACTATTCATGGGGTAAGATGATGGACTAATAGTCATATTGGGTTTTTTTGTTTGTTTCTTTCTTTCTTTTGTTAGCACGTGCTCCATTGGCCCTCAGCTGCTGAGAAAGATGATCTGTCAGTTTCTCCAGCACCCAGCTTGAGCTGATATTGTGGTCGCTGCCTGCATGAACAAGGCCTTGGGTGCAACAGCCAGTGTTTGAGCAAGGCAACAGCCAGACCAAAAGCAAGAAGTCTGGGGGGGGCGGGGGGGGAGTACACCATCACAGCCAGGAGAATAAAAAAAAACACTGCCCCAGGCAATGGGGTCCCAAGTACTACAACAGCATTTAATCAAAACAGCTACAGGACAAGTAACACTTCATTTCTTTGAAGTCATATAAGAGGCTTCTTTTGTGTTCACTCCCTTCCCTTTTTTCTTTCAAGCAAAAGCAGCTGTACAGGAAGCTAAGTTATTCAGCATTTGTCACAACTGCTAAAAAAAAAAGTTCAGATTCAACTGAACTGATAAAAATTTTGCCTTCTTTATAGCTAAAGGTTTGTTACAAAGTGCAACATCTTCAACTTCACTGCCAGAGTGACAATGAAGGAGATAACATCGTGACAGAACAGGAGAAATGACAACCGGTTACACAGACCGTGCTACCACAGGAAACCAAGAACCACGTGAAGAGCAGGTTTCTGTAAGTTGCAGTAGCATTGCTTATCATGTTTTTATGTCTCCAAGGCAAGTAACACTAGCAGAAAAATCCTCCTTTAGGATATGAAGCCTGACATCTTCTTAACAGTTAATGAGCCATTTAGAGAGGCTTGCTAGTGCAGTGCCCTCAGCAGCCTGCTGAAAAACCCTGCACCAGCAAGCGTCACACACAGTGGTAAAAGCTCTCAGTTAGACTAACTCTAAGAGCAAGGTTCCCCATTGGGATTGCCCAACAGTAGCTACAAGCCTGATGATTAATCCATTTCAGAATCTGCCCCTGATTTTCACTCGTATATGCACACATTAAAGAATTTTTAGTGACCCTTCTGCATATTGGTTGGCACCATCCATTAGTAATGTTGTCAGACACTTACCATTGCAACACCTTGCTTACTTTTTTTTTTTTTAACCTTTCCAAGCTAAATGGGTAGAAATTTGAAATTTTTCCAGGCCAGATGTCTGCCTGAGATCATACTTCAATGGAAAAATTCCAGGAGAATAGTTCAGCTGGGAGCTGAGGAAAATATTTTTTTGTTTAAATATTAAAACCATTTATCCTTTCTTATAGAAGTTCTATTGGTCCCTGACTCTGCAAAAGGTCCGTGAAATTTGGCAGGGCCAAGGTTTTTCATCAAGAATGTGCCTTTTGCACCTCATATGAAAATCACCCCATATGATTTCAGTAAAAGACTTTGCAAATTCAGGGTTTACATAGATAGACCCCATAGAAACTTGTCAAAGTTCCTGAGGTTTTAAAGCTGAGGTTTCTGAAGGCTTGTCTTCACTGCACCTGCTGCTGACAAAAGTGCACAGAACAGCAGAAAGCATAGACAAACTAGGAAGGAAAAAAAAAAAAAAAAAAAAGGTTTCTGGAAGCAACAAAGCAGAAGAAAGGGCAAAAGTGAGAAAGAAAAAAACAGAAACAGAGATCTTGGCCGGAAAGCTATCTGAAGATTCTTGGAGCTGTAAGAAAATGAGATCCTCTGTGTTCAGGGAAGGATACCTAATGCTTTCTTTGCAAATAAACAAATCCACACCAAAAAGAGATGACCCTTTTCATCAGTTTTTCCTCCTAACAGAAACAATCCCTGAATTTTAGCTGAACAGGAGTAAAGAGAGGTAACAGCTTTTGTTGCAGCTTGAGTTTCCTGTTTCCTAGGAGTTTGATTTTCTTTAGCATACCTACTCTAAATTTTTAGTTCAGCTGGAAGGACATGGGTTGCTATTGATCATCAGATTAATGAATTCACACCATCTGAACATCAGATTTTGCAATATTGTCAGAATTAAGTGAAGCTTTATGTCATTAATAATACAGTTATTTAAAAAATAAGTATATTATGAAGGCAACTGTAGGTCTATATAATTCTTCTTCTTGACATCATCTTTTTGCTTTTCTACATGAAACTGCTTTTGTTTATAGAAGTAGATTTCTAGCACATCGTAAATAACCATATTTATGGTTACCATCATGTAAGTAGCAGTTTGTCCTAAAAAGGCAATGGCTGTGGAGTGCAAATCCAATTTAGTTCAGTCTCCAGTGGCCACTGCTCATTAAACGGAACATAATATGTCACAATTGGCAACTGATGTTGAAAAGAAACTTGTAAGTTCCCTAGTACAATAAAGTTTAGAGCTGCTGTCAAACTCCACTTTCTTTCAATTGCAGGGGTTTTGGGGTGGAGAGAACAGCAGCCTAATTTAGTTTTCCAAATCCTTTTCCAGGACCTGGGCATATATGTATTATCCTTATTAAAGTTTACTATGAAACACATGGAAGAGGAAAGCGCCACTAGTTTCAATGCAATCTGACACCATAATATTTAGGGTTTGCTTGCTTGGAAGCTTTAAAATAAACGATTGTTGTATTTCTGAATAAATTAGGATGGCTGACTATGTCTGGAAGAATCCTTGTTGAACAATTGGAAACATAAATCCAATGTTAAGAAACAAAACTAAGAGATTTTTTTCCACAGGGAGAATAATTGTACAAAACAGTCTTGCACCAAAGATGACTGTAGCCTAACTTATCTATAGACAATGCTAGAACCTTTGCACAAAATTGACGTATGTAACAGTAAATAAAAAGAGTCTGTGACCACTGTCTGGTACTGAGGCCAGTTGTCATGGCACAGCTTCTATCCCTGCAACTAAATCTTCTCCCATCCCAAAACATGATGGTTTCATTAGAAACACCCCTCACTCTACAGTACACCTTGAGCAATTCCTGGATATTCATTGTGAACATACCAGTCAGCACAGGCCACAGCTATGCCAAGGAGCATACTAATAATTCTTCTGTGTGGAGAGTCATGGAGCAGCACTAAAACATCTCCCTTGTTGTCTTATTTATTATAAATGCAGGCAAAGGTCCCCAGACATGTTTTAGTTTGCTGCAAGGAGTATACTGCTAATATTGTGATCTCATTGCTGATGCAAGAGCCAGCCTCCCTCCATCAGGCACCAGCAGAGGTGAAGTTCTCACCAGGTACTCCCCCAAAAGACACGCATTTTAAAGGCAAGAGTGACCAGGGTTATCAGCACTGGTCTCGATGTTCCAAGACATGGCATATGGTCCACCACTGCTTTTGGAAACACAGCCTTGATGTCAGAAAGCCTTTCAAAATATATTACTTTCACAGGAGTTCTCAGGATCATTTTCCAAATAGAGGAATAAACCAGTAAGCAAATTCTCTGCTTTCTGCCAAAGCTTTTTCCCAAGGAGCATAATAAAACTAACTATAACAGTACATATTGGTTAGGATTTGTTAGCTCAGATGTGGCATTGTCTGACATGACCTCTCCACACACAGATGTGAATCCAAACAATATTTGCACAGCAAAGATCTCAGCTGGCTCAGGGTCTTTGTTATGTTCTCCATTTTGTGGTGTAGATTTTCCCTGGAGGTGGCAGTGTTGATAGCTACTGCTTTCTCAAGGGAACCGGCAGGATTACAGGGAAAGATTTTCTCTTAAGTCATTGAGGTTTACAGTATTTTTCCACCCATGTAGCAGGCAATTGCAGCAATTGCTGATTGATTCTCAGGCAATTGCAGCAAGTAGATTTGATCACTGGAATCAGGAGGGCAAAGACAGTAGAGTAAGCACAAGCATTGCAGAGAAAGTGGAAGAAGACCAAAGTCCCCTGCTGGGTAAGTTTCTTTATTATCTTATTTAAGCTCAAATGCAATGTAACTGAAAGCAGGCCTATTCACTGCAGGCAAGGCTTCAGCTCCAGCCTACCTCTTGCACGGTCTGCACTATATTTGTGACACTGCTTGACTCCAGCATTACCCACACCTACCCACTCACCACAGGTACTAGTTTTGAAAATTTTGCCTTGAGCCCTGCTGTCTATGAAAAAGGAATAAGAAGTATTTTTGTCATTCATTAGCTTTAAAGAATGGGTTAAGGACATTGTTTATACATTGTTTTCTGATGAAAGCTTTTACACATGTGAACAAACAAGTTCCAGTCTTGCATCTTGGCATTCAAGTTATACAGAGGAGTGTGAGTTAATTGTTACTCGCTAACACAAACTGCACTATGAATCACAAGGATACCATCTTTCTCACAAATTCTACCTGACTACTAGGAAAGAAAACAACAAAATGGGCTAATTAATTTACAATTTCCTTATCTGTCTCTAAATTGTCTCCAACTATTCACACATTTGTTGGAGAGAAATTTTATCTTTGCAACTCTCACAGGTATCATCTTAAACCTTAACAGGCTTTGGTCTTTTTCTCCATTGCATTCTTCAGCAAGCTATTCAGGGAACAAAATGCAATCTTACTCCCAGTTAAATCAATGGGCAGAGTTTGAACAGGATTTTCCCTAGGGTCTTCTTCTCAAACGCTTTGGACTTGTCATGTTATTCCGATCTATTTATTCACTTGTTGTTTTATAACTTTTGCAGCCTCTTGCATAAATTGAACTTACTAATTTTTTTTCTTTTTTTTTTCTTATTTTACTTTCACCAGAACTAAAGCCTGTCATAACACAGTCTTACCTCACCTTCACTCTAAACGCTTTAGATAGCCAGGTGCAAAGCCATTTCCCTTCAGATGGGGGCAGAAAATTTTATGAGAATTTTTTCTTCTGCTCAGAAACATGCTACTTTCTCGCTTAATACACTTGTTGATGACATATACTGACACCACATTCAAAATCTGCTGTGATTGTTGATCCAGTGTTAATTACCCTTTCAAAATAATTTTGGAAGTGCTTTTTTTGCTTTTCTTTATTTTCTAAAGTCTATAATGACCATTGTGATCTTTTCTAACCATTTCTCTCTAACCAGTTAGAAAAGTAATGCTGTGGAAAAGAAAAATTTTACTCTTTAAATATGTATTGATGTGTCACAGACAAAAATCAGTTATTTATTTCAGCTATTTACCTTTCATGTATTTCATTCTTTACCACTTTCATCACTTACCCTCAGTGCTTCAGAGAATCATCTATGACACAATGCTTTGGAATTCCCCCAACTAATTCATATGTATTTCATCTTTGCAGAAATTTGCCTAGTGAATATACCCCCTGGACACTGAACAATGAGGAAACTTCAAGCCCAGTATACATGAAAATTACAAACTGGAAGTCCAGCAAGAGAATATAATACAACACTCCTTAAGGGCTGTTAAGAAATCAAATATATGTGAAACTCATTGAAAAAGTCAGCAAATAAAGGTGCTAAGACTTCAAAAATGTGCATACATACATACCACTGGAGCACTGTACTATTAGTAGTATCCAGGAAGAAAAAAAAAAAAAAAAAAAAGGAAANAAAAAAAAAGGCATTGTTTTAGAACACTTCTATAATCTACTGTCTTTCTCCCCTCACAGCAAGTATGTTTTCTCCTCAGGACTTCACAGTAAACTCAAAGAACAAATCTGTTCTCTAGTGGAGCAACACAACTGTGGTTTATCTATCAGTGCTTGGTAATGGCTTATTTACACTTTATTAGGATAACAACTTAGATAAGTTAGTGACAAGTTTAGATACCCCAGGGAAAGAGTGGAGCAAGGAAGATGTTCCCTTGGTAGGGTAAGGTCAGGGAATACTTAAACTAAGTAGACATACCTAAATCTATGGGCCCTGATGGGATGCACCCAGAAGTGCTGAGGGCACTTGCTGATGTAATTGCAAGGCTGCTCTCGATAATCATTGATCAATCATGGAGACTGGGAGAAGTGCCCGAAGAGTGGAAGAAAGTAAATGTCACTCCTATCTTCAAGAAGGGCTAGAAGGAGGACTCGGGGAACTACAGGCAGGTCATCCTCACCTTGATCCCTGGGAAGGCGATACAGCAGCTAATCCTGGAAAACATTTCCAGGCACACGAAAGACAAGTAAATAATCAGGAGTAGTCAGGATGGATTCATCAAGGGGAAGTCATGCTTGACCAACTTGATAAGCTTCTACAGTGAAATGGCCAGCCTGATGGTCATTTCCATCCAAATGATAGATGAGGGGAGAGCAGTGAGTATTGTTTACAAGGACTTCAGTAAAGCCTTTGATGCTGTCCCCTTAGACCCTCACAGACATGCTGTTCATTTATGGGCTGGATGGACATGCAGTGATGTGGATCAAAAACCAGCTGAATGGCTGGGCCTAGAGGGTGGTGATCAGTGGTGCAAAGTCTATTTGGAGGCCAATAACAAGCAGGGGTCAGTACTGAGTCCAGCCCTATTTAACATCTTCATCAATGAGCTGGATGATGGGGCAGAGCATAGCCTCAGCAAGTTTGCAGATTACATAAAATCAGGAGGAGTGGCTGGTACACCAGAAGGTCTTGTTGCCTTCCAGAGGGACCTGGATAGGCTGCAGAAATGGGTTGACAAGAACCTCATGCAGTTCAGCAAGGAGAAATATGAAGACCTGCACCTGTGGAGGAGCAACCCCAGGCACCAGTACATGCTGCAGGCCACCTAACTGGAAAGCAGAGTGGCAGAAAAGGACTTGGGGGTCCTGGTGGACACCAAGTTGAACATAAAAGAGCAATGTGCCTCTGCAGCAAAAAAAGGCTAACGGTATCCTGGGCTGCATTAGCCAAAGTATTGGCAGCAGGTCGAGGGAGGTGATCCTTCCCCTCTACTCAGCACAGCTGAGGCTGCATCTGGAGTGCAGTGTCCAGTTCTGGGCTCCCCAGTACAAAAGAGATGTGGACAGACAGGACAGAGTCCAATAAAGGACCACCAAGATGATTAAGGGACTGGAGCATCTCTGCTTTGAGGAAAGGCTGAGAGAGATGTGGCTGTTCAGCTTGCAGAAGGTTCAGGGGGGGATCTCATCAATGTCTATAAATAGCTGAAGGGAAGGTGCAAAGAGGATGGAGCCAGGCTCTTTCCAGTGGTGCCCAGTGACAGGACAAGAGGCACAGACACAAAATGAAACACGGGAGGTTCCCTCTGAACATCAGAAAACACTTCTTTACCATACGAGTGACCAAGCAATGGAACAGGTTGCCCAGAGAGATGGTGGAGTCTCCTTCCTTGGGGATCTTCAAAAGCCATCTAGAAGTGGTCCTGGGCAACCTGCTGTAGGTGTCCCTGCTTGAGTAGGGGGGTTGGACCAGATGGCCTCTGGAGGTCCCTCCTAACCTGAACTATTCTGTGATTCTTTCTCCAGTAGAACTTTATCTTGCAAGCTTTCAAATGTATAGGTAGTCTAAGGTGTCTTAATAGCCAAGATAAAGTCAGTAGTACTCCTAAAAATAAAGCCATATATCTCCATGTATGTTTATGAGGCTGCAGCCTAGTCAGCAATCCATGTTTCTGTGAGTTTCACCCTGATGGGCAGTTAAACTCTGCCACAACTGCTCTCTTACTCCCCTTCCTCAAAGGAAGAGTGGGAGAAAATACAAAAAAGGGCTCAAGGGTTGAGACAAGGACAGGGAGATCGCTCACCAATTACCATAACGGGCAAAACAGACCCAACACAGGGAGATTAATATAATTTATTGCTATCACTAGCGGACTAGAGCAGTGGGAAACTAAAAGCAAACTACAAACACC
>VXAL01013168.1:7380-23705 GCA_013399475.1 Chauna torquata | reverse complement strand
GGTACCCCATGGGCTGCAGGGGGACAGCCTGCTCCACCATAGGCCTCTCCATGGGCTACAGGGGAACTTCTGCTCTGGTGCCTGGAGCACCTCCTGCCCTCCTTCTTCACTGACCTTGGTGTCTGCAGGGCTGTTCCTCACTCCTCTCACTCCCAGCTGCTGTTGTGCAGCAGTTTTCTCCCTGTCTTAAATCTGCTCTCACAGAGGTGCAAACAACATCGCTCATTGGTTCAGGTCTGGCCAGCGGTGCGTCCCTTCTGGAGCTTGCTGGAGCTGGCTCTTATCTGACATGGGGCAGCTTCTGGGCTCTGCTCACAGAGGCCACCCCTCCACTACACTCGCCTCCCCGCCCCTCACACCCCAAAACCTTGTCTTGTAATCTCGATACAGTTTCTTATTATTACTTTTTTATACAACTTATGAACAGCTGGAACCCAGAGGAAGACTTTAGGAAAGTACAAGTAGTACCAGCCTTCAAGAGGGAATAAAGATAAAGCATCATATAATAAACATTTTTCTTTTTCTAATGAAACAGTGGAGGAAATATTTAGACAAACCATCAGTAAGCAAACAAAAGCTAAATGAACCATGTTTTATAAACTGTACAAACAGATGATGAATAAATCTTGCCAAGCAAATATGGTCAGTTCTTTTGATAAAATTCAATGGCCATTTACTCCTACAAAGAGTATTTGTCTACTAATCAAAGTAGGACCAGGGTATTAATGAGCAAATATTATTATTGAAGATATAAAAAAAAATTATTGTAAGTAATGAACTGATACTGGATCAAAGTACTTATCCACAATACTAATTCATCTTAGCTGAAAGTTTCCTTAATACCAGTAAAAACCTGACTTCAAACTTGCAAAATGCAAAGGATTATTTAAAAATAATTGTGGATCAGAACAATAACAGCGTCCACACAAATTTGCCATAATCGATGTTAAAGCCAGTCCTATTGCTGATTTTTAGTAACGATATAGCAGATGATGAAGTCATACCATTGTTTCTGAAAGCAAACGTAGAGTAACTTGCCAGTGCACATAAATGGTATATGGATGGGAAATTACTCTGGTAGAAAATGCCCCCAAAAATGGTTCAGCAAGTAACATCCTTCCCATTTTTTTCTTTAAATTCTTTTCACAAACAATTTGACTAATTTTCTGCTCTGTGAAGATTGACCTTTAAAATTTCAAGCGTGCATGCTGCTTGTTTTTAATTTCGTTTCTTTTCAAAAATGTAATTGTCTTGATCATTTGCACTTAAATAATCACTTATTAGTTTTGTGATAAAAAATATTTTCATCTGAATAGGGATTGTGTGCAAAGTTCTTGCCTTAAGAATTTTTCATTTTTAATATTTTTTAAAATTCTACAAAATTCTTAATAATGGCAGTATAAATCCTCCTGAATGTGTTGGTCAGATTAATGTCCAACCTAATAACAGGTATTTTTTTCCCGTAGCAGTAGTAGATGGCTGCTTAAATGATTGATTTTTCTGTTTTCCAGTCTGTGATTTACCTATTAACACATTGAACAATGCACTTCTGAGATTATTTTCTTTAGAGTTAGCTGCAATTCTGAAATAAAAGATGCTGTTTTTACATTGCGCTACTACCCTTTTCTGTCTTGCTTCTTTGTCTAATAAGTCCGTTCCAGAAAAGGTTTATAAACTTTGACTAATGTTCCAGTGATGTTCAAAGGTTTAGTGATGTCCAATAGGATACATTTTACGCCAACAAAAGATAAAACACTTTGTTTAATGATCAAGTTCATAGCATTAATAAGCAAGCAAATAAAAAAATTGTTCCTTTTAGAACCATCAAAACCTTGGATTTCTGGTGACATCTTGATTTTATTCTCCTTCTCTTATAGGACATAGGTGACATAGGTGATAATTCCGTAAAACCCTCAACTTTATATCATGTTAAGATATTAACTTGCAGATTCTTCTTCAGTTCACCTGCTCCTAATGTAATGCAAGTACTAAAGCAAAGCTGTTTACTTTTGTGCTAATAATTGATTTTAACTGCTTATCTATTGGTCTAATTATCCTTTTCATAAATTAGGTATATTACAGTGAATGCATCAGTGTTAAACAAGGAACTAAGAATGAAGCCATTTACTTGATCCTAAATGTACAAAGGATTGTATGCATATTCTAGGTACAGACAAAAGATAAAATCAGTTTAAAACAATTTGGTTTGCATTTCAGTCTACCTTGGGTTGAGTCTAAGTTGTTATATTTCACAAAACAAGAGCATAATGAAAATAATCATATTCATATTTCTTCTTTGCAATAGTGTCGCTTTTCAGAAGTGTTGTGAGGTTATGGTCTCCAAGATGAACCACAATGCAGCTGCAGAACCATCTTACAGGCAGCTTATAATGCAGCAGTATTAGTCATTGGTGTGTTAAATAGGCTATTGCTTTGCAGTAATAGAAAGGGGCTCGAACTGAAATGGTACATAGAGGAATAAGGACACTTGAAGTGCATCTGCTGAACATACAGTGGTTATAGCCATCTGATAAATTGTAAAGCACAAATAAAAACAGAGACTTGTAACAGCAAGATAGAAACTGGTGGTTCGTGTTAGAACTCTGAACAGCAGAGGAGATAAATCCTATAATTATAGCAACACATTTCCTAACACTGCATTTCATATTAAATTAAAGCTTGTACTGACTTCAGCTCATCACTTTGGAAATGCTTCCTGGCAGAAAGTCCCTCTTGTTGTCAGAAAGGCATGTTCATATCTTTCCTGACACTGTGCAATGAACACAGGCTGGAGCTGATAACGGTTTTTTCACCATACAACTTGCCCTTCTGTGAGACATAATTGCCATCTATATTTCAGTTTTGCCCAGAGGTCCTAAGATTGTTCAAGTAATGTACAAACACACAGGAACAATTTCTGAATCTGGACATTTACAATGTAAATACCCTTAAAGTGCTGTTTTTCTCCTGCCTTTGCAACTGCGCTCCAGCGCAGGCTGACATTCAAAACACTCCCTGGCTTCAGCTGGCTGCACCTACTATGCCCTGCACCCATAGGGTGAGGCTGGAGTTCAGCTCGGTGCTCCACCTGTGACCATTCCCACTCTTTTTTTCTCTTGCTTAGCACACATTTACAGGTGGTAAACCATTTGGCTTGCTTTAGACTTGAATCAGTCTAAAAACCAACACATGACCAAAGATTCTGGGCTTGTACATGCCCTTAAGCCACAAGCTGACAACAGAAGGATACACCTAGGAGACCCAAGTAGGTGCTCAAGTAGGTGCCCCAACTGTCTTTTGCTTTGTGCACAACTGGCATTGGGAGATGAAAAGCACCCTGCTGATGAACGCCCCTCAAAGCAAGAGGGCCATTGAATTTTCCTGCAAGAGAAGTCTGTTCCAGCTTATTCAAGGTGCCCTCAAAGCTAGAGCTGAGGTATAGCCACCTTCCCCACACCTCTGACTGCAGCCCAGCTGGACCAGAAAGCCTGGTAAACCTCCAATGGGTAAACCTCTAGCTTTTCAGGAGAGACTATATTTTATGGCTTAACTGTACCTTTATCTACACAGGGAAGACATTAATAAGATTAGCATGCTTCCTGAGAAAAGCAAACTGGCACCCTAGGGGAGGAAAAAAAATTAAGACATATGATAATATTGGGCAGGTAATAGGGAGGGAATTTTCCCAGGAACGTGAGGTAGCAGCATTGAAAATATGAGGAATCTTTTTTTTTTTTTCCCCTAGGTTGAACTATCATAGGAAAGTAATGCACTACTGTCGTGGACTGAAAAAATGACATAGGTAGTTATAATAAAATGCTATTTTTAAGAGTATCTATAAGATGGAGGACAAAATGAGAGAAAAAAAAATTATCATTATGGGTCAATCTGCTTCCTTGACTATGAATTTTATGTCAGAAAAAGAATCATCAGATTCTTTCATTTCATTCATCAGATTAACTGCATTTCAAATATCAAATATTTTTAATAACCATGAATATGTGAAACCTTTTTCCGTTTTCTCTGGTGACTTTTGCTGCTCCTGAATACTTCTGGACATGTCCTCGCCTCTCAGACATCTTCTCTTTTCTTAATGGCAATCAGGTATCTATCTTGCTCCTGTTCTGCCATTGCCCTTCTCTTCTACAATATTACCAAACACTTAATATTTGAATATACTGATATTTAATATACTGATTTATTTTCATCTGTATGATAAAGAACATCTAGAAAGAGCAATAATAAAAAATAGAAGTTGTTTCTAATTTGCCAGTTCATGCTTTCAAGTAATAATATATGTTTGTTATCTGTAAGTAGAGAATAAAGAAAATGAAAACGAAAGCTCTTGTAGCATCTGGGATTACTCACTAATTGGTTTGTCTCTTACTATCCTATTAGTTAATCAGAATGTTTATATTCATTCTGCCTATGCTACGTGTGTGTGTTTTGTTTTTTAAATAAAGTTTGTACTAAATGGGGAGAAAACAAAAAATCTCTCTCTTTAAAAAGATCTTGCTACTATTCTAGAGAGACTGGATTGAATTCTATGTTGCAGGGTCAAAACTACAGTAGAAAGAATCATCCTCATTATAAAGTGATATCTTTGTTCTAGAAAATTGTTAAATTCGGTAAATAAATGTCAATGTGGTATTTAGATAGTGAAATGTCTTTCACTTTTTAACTGGCACACATTATATTTTTAAGTAGCATACAGTATGCTACATTTGAAAAAAAAATTACACAAAAATTTATTATAAGCACAGAAAGTGGGATTGAAATATATGGTATGTATGGGAAAAGTATCCAAATTCACGATGAACAAAAATCGGTTTAGAATTTTTTATCTGTATTTATTGATTTTGGAATCTGAACAGCATGTTGCTTTAGATTTTTCAATTAATATGATAATAAATTTATTTACTAGGTTTGATGAACAACTGCAGTAACTGCCTGAGATAACTGTAAAGTACATTTGACATGTAATGTGACAGATATAGTAGTGTATGCATATGCAATGGACAAAAACTCAACTTTTGCCTGCAGTTAAATTTATTTTTTGAGGGAAGAAGCATCTGAAAACATGGCTTGGTCATTCTAAGACTGGAGTAAAACTACATGTTAATTTTGAAGGGTAATGATAACAGCTATGGTATTAGGTAATCATTTAAGAAAATGTCTTAATTGAGAAAATATAGCCCACCCCAGTAGTGTAGCCGTTCACTTCCTACAACTTCTGCAATTAGGCTGTCCTTGCTCCTTTTCAGTTACTTAGTTTCTTAACACTGCAAGATACCATGGTCCAGCATGTGAAATATCTATTAGTTATGAGTAGATTTTTAGTTATAAGTACATAAAAGTCTTCAAACATAAAATTAAAAAAAAAAAAAAACCTAAGCTCACCTCAGCACCCTTACTGCTATTTAAAATGCAGAATTGCTCTTAATAATTGCTAGCAATTATTTCAGATAACTCAATTTGTGAAAATGAATATAATTTTCTCTCTGGCTTTGAAATTCTTTCTCACTGTGTCTCTTTCTTACAAGACTGTTCATTTCTGTATCTGAGGGACTTCACAAACTGTTGTCACAGACATAATTTTAATTACTTTAACAACATAAGGACGAAATCAATACAGCTCAGCAGGCAGAAATGCTATCTAACCTTTGAGTTCATCTTGACAACAGTTAATGTCAGCATGCAGCAGGAGAAGAACCAAGCTTTGATGCTTTTATTCACACTTAGCAAACACTGGGAGAGTCTTAATGAGGGTAGATAATGCGTGCCCTCTCATATGGAGCTGAATGCATTCCATGTTGCCTCGCCTTCATAAGGAAACCATGATGACTCACCGCATACTTAATGGTGATATTTCCTAGAAATTCATAAGTCAAAGAATCGCAGTCATCAGCAACATCAGCATACCAGACCACTGACACCACCCTGCTGAAAAGGTTAATCCCGCTGCCTGTGGCAATATCTGACTTTTGTGAAGCCAAAAGTCACTTCCATGTCCTCCAGTTCAGGTGCACATGCCACAGTTGAGACCTGGGGTGACTCAGTCCCTGCCTGGGAAGGAAATCCAAGTGAGAGGGCTTGAAGGGAGCCACAGGGTATGGCACACTCCCCGTGTCTGGAAGATTGGGTACCACAGTACAAAACCACTGAAAAGATTCCACGCACTCAGTCTTGCAGCTAAGCTAGAGTTGGGAAGAAAGAAAAAGATATAGGAATGGACAGCACTTTGGCAACAAAGGACTAGCCTTCTGAACTGAGGCAAAGTGCAAAGAAAAGATAGCACAACTTCTTCTCTATGAACCACGGGGACACAATGTTTCGTTGGATTGGACTGAAGATCATCATTGCTGACCAATATTACACATTACCCCAACTTTAGGGGAGCACTCAACTCTACTTCCAATGCTTAGTGGGAAACCAGCACAATAAAACTCTTACTTGAAAATGATCATTTTCTTAAATACTAATTGCTAAAATAGTAATAATAATAATAATCACCATCATCAGAAAAAATGTAAAACTATATTAATTTTGTTTCTTTAACAAAATTAAGATAACTTGCGTATCTTGTTGCTCCATGTTCTTATTTCTAGTCATCTTTTCATTGCTGAAGGAATTTCCCACATCAAAACTAGCCCATGCATTTTTACAACTGCTTACAACAGTAATCATGTCAACGTATTTCTGCAAAATTTACATTTATAATGCAAAACAAATCAGCATAGTTTCTAAAAGGTTTTTTTTTTTTTGCAAAGCAAAAGGACTCACACTGAATCATTGCAACTATGTTCAATATTCCTGAAACATAAATAAATTATCTTTACTGATTATATTTTCTCAAAATTAATGACTAAAATATTTATGGGAGAGAAAGAAAGATGTGTACACTTTCCAGCTGAAAGTTGAAACTGATTTTGATCCATTTCTAGGATTTCTTGAGCTCAGAGAGGATCTTTGCTACCCTGACAGCCCTTACGTTGAAGCCCTCGTGGTGTCCTAATGGGCTGCTGTGCATGTTCTCAACCACCTCTCAGATGAGAGGAAGTGTTTTATTTTCTTATGGATATTTAGGAGAAGAATTTGCTCCTGTCATTAGTTAGGGTATATTTGAATGACAGAAGTGACAAAATGGACTTTTATTTGCTTAATACTTTTTTGAAGTCATTTGTTTTTCACCTCATGTCACCTGTAGGCAAAGACAGGGCATGACTGTCTTTCCAGGAGGAAACGAAAGAAAGAAGCCCTTGTAGGTTCATTTTGTAAATAACTCAATGGGAACCTTGAGCTTTTATATTGTTTGTATTCATAAAATTTACCACATCATCTTTATTAGAGTTTAAAAACTTGCTTCTGCTGTCAGACACTTTTTGTCCTTTTGTGGCACTACAGCAAGCTGTGCTGTATTCGGTGCCTGTTTTAGCAGGGTCAGCTCCCAGATTCACTTCAGACAGAATTTGTTCACTATCTACTCTCAATGATTCCAGGTTTTAGTGTATATTTTATCAGCATCACGTCTGTAGTACTCAGACAGAGTCAGATGTGAAGTAACTGCTGCCACTATTGTAATGCAGAAATATCTGGTTTTACTCTTGCCCAACGCATGTCTAAAATCTTACACAACTAATACTCAGAAAAGGTAATCGGCTACATATGTCTCAAAATCTTGGATAGTTAGTGAGAAAATATGTCTTGCAATCACGAAGTTCTCCATGTCCTCAGAGTTCTCTCTCATGAAATGATGTGCCCAATTATCCATCACCTTTAGCATCTGGTTGTAATGAGGATCAAATACTTTACTGAGTGATATCTAAGTACCATTAGTTTCCTGATTAACATGACTTAGCTTCTCCTTAACTCTAAAAGGTGATCACTTGATGATTCAGTTAAACAATACAAAATCCATTCAAAGAGGTATTTAGGTTTGCTGCCCCATCTTAAACCAGCATTTACATTCTTTCTTAGTCTGGAGTCTCACTGCACAATTTGGCAGCTTTGTCCGCACTGCATCTAGCTGTACAAGCCCTAGGTTAATCATTAAATAGCCAATGTAAATGCAAAGAAGCATATGCCCAGTGGCTTCATGACAGCAACTGGGACAGACATAAGCTACTTTAAAGACATCTACTGGAATGAGAGCTATTTGTATTCTGCATTTCATCTACTTTTTTTTTCCTTTCAGGCAATGTTTTAAAAGATGCTGTAAGCTCAAGTGGCCTATTGAAAAGTTCTAAATTGCCTTAAGTAGGAAGATTTATCAGGCTCATGATTGACAGATAGTAACAAGTCTCAAAGGATTTATTGAGCATAAGAGACTTTGGTCCCCAAGAGCTTGTTACTTTATATCTAACATGTCAATGCTGCAGACTGTAAAGCAGGAAAATCTTTGAAGCTTTTAATAAAAAAAGAGGTCCTGAATTGGAGCACTGAATGAGACTGGGCAATAACACAAAACAATGATGAAAGGATATAGTCTACAGAAAGAACTTCTGCATGTTGTACAGTGCTCATTGTTGCACTGTCCAGCTTCCAGATACTTTCCCTTTTCAGATGAATCTGTAGATAGCCTTTAGGTGATGAAGAGCCCTCTAAAATTATCACAGGAGGGGAGCCATAGACACCACCCAATTTTAAGCATAAGAGAAGAGGATGTGTCCCTTCAGCTCTCTCCAGGTCTGGAGGTACACGAGGATTCACAGATCTGAACTCCCTCCCAAATCAGGGCACCTAAGTCATTTCTTCAAAAAGTGAGCCAGGTCTTTCATTCAAAGCAGTGTTCACCTGTACTCAATTGCTTGTACTCATCCAGAGTATGTGAGAGCTTCGGTTCTCTACTGATCTCAGGCAGACTTGTCAAACATTTCCAGTCTCTCAGCAGTGTGCAGGAATTTCAGGGTATAAGGAACACCTGTTTGTTGACTCACTGAAACTATTTCCTCCCTCATGGTAAAGAAAAAATCGAATGCTGCTCCCCAGCTCGTGCAGAAGGCCCTCATCCATAGGCTAATGAATTAAAGGAAATTTAAGGATTACTGGGAGAAATCTAATACATTGTGGGTGGACCTCTCACCTACCTTCAGCTCTGTAAAAGTAATATTGCTCTTTGAAAAGATTATTGATATGACAGACTACACTTTACCAGCAATACAGTGTTCTTCAAGCCTTGCTAAATCCTGTGAGCATGAAAGATTTTTTTTCTTCCTTTAGACTTCTGTTAGCAATTGGAAATATCAGAGAGTGGACAGGAGAATGTGAATCGTCTTTCCTCTCTCTTCATTCACCCTATCAAAGATACATCTTTATGATTTTGATGCACTCCTACTCTGCAATTTTCTACAGGCCACAAATGAGAGATGAGAGGTGGCCATCAACTGCCTGCATCTGCAGCAAATGAATCTCAGCCAATATCCCAGTACAAAACCCATTAATTCTCAGCAAGGAGTAAATTCTAAGTTGTCTGGAGAAGTACAGAAGGGAATTAACACTATCGCTACATATTTTCAAGGATCAAACATGTTCTGACAACTCAAGAGACAAAATGCAATCTTTCAACCTAATTAATTTTTTAAAATACTTTATCCTAATGATGCCCTAAAAGCACATTCACTTGAAGACAAAGTCAATTAAAATGTGACTTTCAGTCCTAATATCACATCATATTTCCATCATTTACAGTTTAAATTCAACATAGAGTACGAAAACAAAATATTATGGAACCAGTACCCAGTACCAAGGATGCCACTGTTTTCCTTCTTTTTCCTAGCTGTCTTCAGATGAGTAGCATAGAAATCGTTTTTCCATGAGCTATGAAAATATATAAGCTGAAAACAGAACTTTTTTTTTTTAAATGAAAGGGACAAAATTCCTGCAGATTTTAATTTTTGCTCTCTGTACTGATATCAAAGTATAAATATACAGGAAGAAAATCTTAATTATGTATGACTGTTTCATTTCTTTTTAAGGTCTTTGTTGCTTACAATACAGTAATTTCTGTTGAGAAGCTAGTGACTGAACTATAAGCTGCAGGACATGTAAATTCCTTATCTATTGATTAGTCAGTAGAAAGTGCACGCTCACAAAGAATGAATTGGTTTTGTATATAGGCACCTTGAGTTTGACAATAAATGTCAAGTGTAATTTTTGATTAAAAAACAAGAATTGAGTGACCATCTTTAGACGCAATCTGACAGCTCAAATATGTTTATCAAACTGGAGGGAGACTAATAATATCCTATTCAGGAAAATGTGACATTACTCAGCACAGAAACATGCTGGAAATGTTTCACTTTCTTGCTACACAAAAATGTTTTCAGTCCCTCACTGAGAGTTGCTAGCAAATAATGTGGCAAACTATTTCTTTCTTCAGATTTCTTCATTTATTTTTTTTATGTACAAAATTCTGTTCCATGCATGATATGGTGAAATGGCTCTTATTTTTCAGTTGAAATATCCAGAATATCACAGCACTTCTTTTTACAGAGATACACTGTTATTCTGTGAAACTACTACAGTCAAAAGTTAAGGCACCAATGTGTATTCATGTCAGATCATCTTCTTGTTTCACAGACTTCACTTATGGTATAAATGTTTCTAGTTTAATTGCTGATCAAAATAATGATGCTGCTAATTGATTTCACACTGTGTCTACTCTTTACCTCCTGCCACACAGTATTAATTCCTGGGCCTTTCCTGTCGCCTCTGTCATAATGTATAAATGTTGCATTTTATTGAGAAGCACAGTGCCACCACACGCAGTATCCCTGTGCTGGCTCTGTTCCACAAATCATGCAGAGCTGTAAAATATGCCCTATCAGCTCTTGGGAAGCTGAGTTAAAACACAACTGACATGTTTTTAGCTTGGAGGGCTGAAAATAGTTGTGACAGCTACAAGGCTGAGAAATATCACAAGTAACTCAATACAGTAGATAGTGTTACATGTTTAGGTATGTTACTGTGTACCATTCCATTAAAAAAATCACTGAAAATCTAGGTAAGCATCTTTTGTTTAACCTTAAGCAAACCTCAAACATACACGCCTCGATTTCCTCCAATTAAAAAAAAAAAAAAATACTGCTTATGGCAGTTATTTAGCTGAAAATAATGGCTGTTGCGTGGTTGCGCTAATAATGTTAGCAACAAATGCTTGAGTTGTAGAAGATACTATACAAATATAAAGCATCAATGTCAATACTGCCTAGAAATTTTCATGCCCCTATTACATTCACTAATAACAAGTTATTAATTTCAGCTCTCTTCAGTCATGATGTATCCCTCTCCTCTATGAACTGCGGGATAACAAATTGAAAATTCCTATTTATCATCATGATATGAATCAAGACAGGTCTTGCTTCCACAGCAGTGACTTGTGCCACAAGTCATTTTTAGGTCCCATGCAGTTCTTTGCTCTTTGCCCTAGCAACAAATCATTTCCCCCTTTCCTTTACCAACTGCTGCCAGGACTGTCCATTCTCTTACTACAAGGGGTGGCCTTGCTTCTCCTGGTGGAAATGGCAAAACTCTCATCATTGGTGAGACTCATTCTCTCACTCAGATGGTGTCCTGGACAGAGGTACGCTAGAATTACAGATCCTTTTACCCTGTCTGGTGACACCTCTGGTAATGATTACTAACAGGCACCAAAAAAAGATGTTTTAAAGAAGGAAGCTTTTGGCCAGGAGAGAAAAGCGTGAGCAGTAACAAACCCACTGTTATGGGACTGTTGCAGGTCAGATAAAAAGTGACTTTACATTCTCTAAAATCTGCTACCAAAGCAGCTACCAAACACCAGCAGCATCTGTGAGACTTCTGCTGCATTGCTTTACAGCCACAAGAGCAACAGGGAGAAACTGAACCTAAGGCCTCATCCTGCTCCACAGCCAGCACTACCCCGTGCCTTATGGAGCCAGGCCCCTTGCTCATCTGGTGCTCAGAGGCCTCTGATAGAGCATCTGTGAACTCAGTTTGGAAGACGTTAAGGACCCCTAATCCACTCAAAGTCAGTAAGAACTATGACTGCTATTCTACCACTCCTAAGATTGGCTTTGTTAATACAGACAGGTGAAAAAAAGTTTGTATTAAGAGCGTGTTATGGAACACAATTCAGAGTTCAGGCAGTATGACTCTCCATCTCACACCCTTCTTGCATGATCATGCTCTCTTATTTGTTCTGATTTTGAGGCATAAGGCAGAGATTACGTTAGCTGCAGCAGAAGAAAATGAACCCATGGAGGAGTCTGGCAACTAGATTTGTGTAGGCTCAAATCACTGGCTACCAGCAGGCAGGTGATAAATAAGAAGCAACATGGATTTAGCTCAGGTAGAAAGGCAATGCAGCAGCAAGGATAGCTATAATAAAAGAAATTGTTGAGGCTGTTATTGATTACCACCACCATTCTTCCTTCCTTGCTTTTGTTTCAATCCAAATGAATTCTAGTAATTTCAAGTGTACTAACTTCATTTGTCTTTGGATTTTATTTTCTCTCATTGCATTCAGATGGGTTTATTATGTAATAACTCCACAATGTGTGCTTGGCAGGAAATAATGATTCATTTAATTATTTGTTTGCTTTTGATATAATAGCATTCTAGAATTTGTTTTGGAACACCACTTTTCTCAAGAGTCTTAGTAGTTATTTTAAGTTTGTAAGCCAGCATGTGCCTGATGGGCTGGACTAATAAAACCTGAACAAAAACTTGGAAATAATGAATAAACACTTCCATTGAATCAATGTGAAACAAAATGGTCACTTCTATTCTTTTCTCCCCTTTGAAAAAGGACGAAGACTATTATTTCTCTGAATAAAAGGCAAAAAGAGTCCCAAATACCTTAGTCAGTACAGCAAGTTTTCCTCTTAAATGAAAAAGTAACATGCTGTTCGTGATGTCAGCTGGTGACTTCACTGTTATGACTGATTTTATAATGGCATTCTTCCCAGAGCAGCAGCAGAGAAGCAGAATGTCATTCCTGTGCAATCCAGAGCAGCAGCTTCCAGCAGCCTTCTAGTGAAACTTGCAGAAAGATGGTAAAGCCCACTGTGTTTGAGTGATGACTGAATTGGAGAGGTGAAATTGAGGCCTGTATTGATAACCAAAGACATAGCTGACTAATAAAACATGGAGAAAATTGTTGTTTACATGATGACCAGAGGGCTGGCACTCAGGTAGGACCCCAGCCCTTTCGTTGGCTCACCAGTGAGAGACCCAACACTGAAAACCAAGTTAAAGCATAAATCCATAGTACTCTTAATAGGTATAAAAGATGGATACAGAAAGCAGCCCGTCATCACCAAGAGAAAACGAAGAAAGACCGCAAGGGTTGGATGCTGAGGTTCCCTTGCCCCCATATTACAGACAAGTGATCTTGGACAGAACACTGTCTCTGAAAAATGCCCTTCTAAACTGTTTCACCTTGCAGGCAGTGCTTAGCATTTCATTTGCTCTTGAAGAGTGGGAATGCCCTCCAAGCTCATCTATCAGTGTTAGAAGATCCTTACTCTCTCTCTGACGAAGAGAGAAAGGAGATCTTGATCATATAGAGAAAACATTATTCAATATCTAACTGATAAGAAAGATTTGTGTGTGTTTTCACAGCCAAATAAAACAGATTTTTCCTTATGAAATAGCATAGATGATGGCAAATAGAACAACTTGAAAGTGGATAAAAAAAATCAGTGGATTTACAGGTTTATATCAGAGAAGGGGTAGTGGAAAAAGTAATTTTGCTTGGCAAAATCTGGACATAAATTTTTGGTCAGGTGCTAGCATAGAGTATTTTAGAGACATAAGTAAATCTGAGATAACTTAAAGCAGCTACTTAATTTTAACTGTCAGAACTATGTTCAGAACAATTTTT
The DNA here is from genome assembly GCA_013399475.1 of Chauna torquata. Lineage (NCBI taxonomy): Eukaryota > Metazoa > Chordata > Aves > Anseriformes > Anhimidae > Chauna > Chauna torquata. Next base: position 9,841 of record VXAL01013168.1, on the reverse strand, counting down.
TCAGTACAAGAGATCATTATTTTAAAAAGACTGCAATTGTTTTTCATTACACAAAGATAATGGTCTTCAGAACATGGAAAAGCTCATGTGTCACTTGTAAAAGTCATGTCAGAAAATATTTCATACAAGAACCATATAATTGGTAAATAAAAGTAGTAAAATAAGAGGGTGAAATCATTCTGCTTTCATCTAAGGAGGAATATAAATGTGTATGGAAGAAACACATCACTGGGGACAATCTACTACATCAGTCTGGGAGTCAGTTCTGATAAGACCTTGTACAGTTTAGTATTTTTGTGAAAGTGAGAATGTTTTGCTGTTCCTACTTGAAAATCAGTGTGTGTGGACACTTACTGGTTAAAGTGCACTTCCTGAAGCACTGAAAACAGAGAATCATATCCTTTGTGTTGTAAAGCTAACAGCTTTACCTTTGGAGCCGAGATCTCCATAATCATTTTTCATTTTCTTCAGTCAGCATTATCCCTTTTATATGTAAATATATCTTGCCATCTAACATTTTTGGAAGAATCTGCTTAGATTTATGACAGTCTAAGGTGATAATAAAACAAGGTTTGGAGGGAGAAGTAATATCTTTTATAACACTAACCAGTATATTTGTAAAAAATAAGGGTCTTACAGGGTCACAAACCCTTCTTAAGGTCTTCATCACAATAAAATTGAGGCTGGGATACGTATTTATTAATAAACTAATAGTGGCCTTTTAAAATGTCTTCAAGTTTCACTAATAAGAAATAGAATATAAAAGTTGAATAAGCAGTATTATCGTTATATTGCTTTTTAAATGCTGCTTGCCCCAAAGGATCATCCATTAAAATTATTTTTTTAAAAAGCTAAACAACTAAATTTAAAACTTTATAGCCCTTCTACAGCAGGCACTAACTGACTGTGATATGAACTAAGCTGGAACTTTTCCACAACATTGGATTACCACAAAGCAACTCCACAAGAAGGGCCAAAGTACTTGGTTCTCTCTGAACGGTTATATATTTGTTTAAGAAAAGGATATCACTCAGATTTTCAGGTTTTATTAAAAATTTGAATTCTAAACATTTAATCTGATTTTATTAAAATTTCTATTAAAAAAAGATTATTTTAAATTATTCTATTTAAAGATTTCTTTTCCAGAAAAAAAAAATAATCAAATTTTCATCCAAGCCTAGGCACTTTCAGCAAGAAATAAATTTGTTTGATTATAAATTTTTAACAAAGATAAAATACTTGCACAATGAAACAAGTTACAAATTCCTATTTGCACCCATCCATTTAAATCACTGTCAGCTAGGGATAACTTCAGTGGGCACTATGTCTCACAAAGGCAATAACAGAGTATTCAATGAGACTTATAGACTTCATGTAAACAAAATGGGTATTGAAGACAAACTGCTCTTGGTTTGCCTAAAGCTATTTACAAATTCTTTTAGAACTCTTTTTTAATATTAATAACCTCTTCTCCAGCCACAATGAGATCACTGTCCACACAGAACAACTCCGAGGAGGGCAGAAGGTCACTAAAAGCCTTGTCCAGTCTCAGGCCAGAACCCAAGTCTACTTCACACAGACTGGAGTAATAAATAGCATATGTATCTGCTGGGCAACTTCTCCTTCCAGAACTGCACCACACACTGCAGCCTGCATGACTGCCTCTTGAGATGTTACCTAAATCAAGTTTCCTTTCATTAGGCATGACTATTAATCTGTACTCGATTTCTGAGCAGCAGATCTGCAAAACACAAATCAGTTTCACCATGAATCAAAAAAAAAAAAAAAAAAAAGGCACTTAAATACATGCTTGTGTGTCCCTAATTTAGGAATGTGTTTTAGCAAATCTTGAACTTTAATACATGCTCAAGATACACATACACACAGAACTAAAGGTTTCCGTGTTTTCAGTAGAATAGAGAACTGCTGGAGCTCTAGCCAACAAAATCTGAGGAAGTTAGAGGTTCTTCCAGCGACTCCCGGATAACATATCAGAATTATTTGCCTTTGACTTTGCGTACAATTCATCTTTGTTCATTAGACAGAATGGTAATGACCCTGTTATGTCTCATTTTGTTAGGACTGAAGGGTGTTTTGACTAATGAGGATGAAGTAAGTTAATTTGATACTTTAAAATGATATTTATGAGACAAGTTATTTTGACTTTAAAATAATTCATTTGTAAGAATAAAGTTAACTTTTTTTTCTTTTTCCCATAAGTACAAATGGCTCCATGCTTAAATCAACAGCTTATAATGTACTACCTTCATTATGGAGTCATAATGGTCATGTGCTATAATTTAACAAGTATATAGGTTTGTTGGTGTGAAAATAAAAAGAGGTTAAGAATGATTCTTTGGAGATGTTCCACAAAGTGACAATTTGATGAACTTCATTCAACTTTTTTCTGTCATGCAGAGATTTTGAATAAATTTACTTCTAGAATTGACTTTGGATTAGC
>VXAL01013167.1:20117-83275 GCA_013399475.1 Chauna torquata | reverse complement strand
TCTCCCCCTCTTCAAAGGAAGAGTGGGAGTGAGAACAGTTGTGGTGGAGTGCCCAACAGGGAAAAACCACCACAGCTGGAAAAGTTACTGAGATTATCCTAGGTGCTATTGAAAAGCATTTAAAGAACAAAGCAGATAGTAGGCACAGTCAACATGGGTTCATCAAGGGAAAATCCTGCCATAGTAATTTGATCTCTTTCTATGATAAGGTCACCTGCTTAGTGGATGAAGGGAAGGTAGCTAATGTAATCTTTCTGGATTTCAATAATACCTTTGATACCATCCTCTCACCAGGGATAGATAAATGCCAAATAGGTACAGACCGGGAGATGAGTGGCTGGATAGCAGCTCAGCAGAAACAGATCTGGGAGTACTGGTCAATAGTAGGCTCAACATGAGCCAGCAGTGTGCCCTGGCAGCCAAGACGACAAATGGCATTTTAGCATGTNTGTAATCTTTCTGGATTTCAATAATACCTTTGATACCATCCTCTCACCAGGGATAGATAAATGCCAAATAGGTACAGACCGGGAGATGAGTGGCTGGATAGCAGCTCAGCAGAAACAGATCTGGGAGTACTGGTCAATAGCAGGCTCAACATGAGCCAGCAGTGTGCCCTGGCAGCCAAGACGACAAATGGCATTTTAACATGCATTAAACACAGCATAGCCAACCAGACAAAAGAGGTACTTCTCCCATTGTATTTAGTGTTGGTGTGGCCTCACTTTGAATATAGCGTGGTCTTCTCAATATAAAAAGGATGTTAAGATACTTGAAAGTGTCCAGAGGAGGGCAGCAAAGCTGGTAAAAGGGATGCAGGGCATGTCCTGTGAGGAGAGGCTGAGGACACTTGGGTTCTCTGGTCTGGAGAAAGGGAGGTTCAGAGGCAACCTTATTGCTCTCTGCAACTTCCTGAGGAGGGGAAATGGAGAGCAAAGTGTCAGTCTCTTCTCCCTGGTCAACAATGACAAGACATGCCGGAATGGCACAAAGCTGCACCAGGGGAGGTTCAAACTAGATATAAGGAAAAAATTATTTACTGTGAAGGTGGTCAAACACTGGAACAGGCTTTCTAAAGAGGTGATTGATGCCCCAAGCCTGTCAGTGTTCAAGAGACATTTGGACAATGTCCTCATTAATATGCTTTAACTTTTGGTTAGCCTTGAAGAGGTCAGGCAGTTGGACGAGATGATCTTTGAAGGTTCTTTCTATTCTATTCTATTCTATTCTATTCTATTCTATTCTATTCTATTCTATTCTATTCTATTCTATTCCATTCCATTCTAAAGTGAGACCAAGTGCCTCTCTGCCTGAGTCTTAATATTCTGTTCATTATTCTCGGGGTATTAAGGGCCAGGTGTAATTAGGCAAAGAAGCAACTTTGGCTAGAAAACAAGAGATCTAAACACTTGAAAATGTTAATTTCACAACTTAAAAACAAACAAACAAACACCACAGTATTAGTCAGCAGTTAGACATAATGACCAGAAAAAAAAAAAAAAAAAGAGGAGAGTGAACTGGGAGTTTTAATGAGAGAATCATATAGAATAAAAATTAAACATAACTACAAAGAGAACAGAAGAACTGAATGGATAAAATAATTTAATTTCAAAGAGGATTTAGTAGTTCTGAAATTCAACATCATCTTGAAGTTATGAATTTTCACTTAAAAACAAAACAACAACAACAAAAAAAGGAGTAAGATACCTCTTGGAAATGCCAAAATATGATTTTAAAAAGTGTTCTAACCAAAAGCCTGCTTGGTGGTTTCAGGGAGGACTGAGTTTTCTCTTTGTTTGTTTGTTTGTTTGTTTGTTTTTTAACAACTGGAGTCCAGAAACCCTACAATTACTAGTTTCCCAGCTTTGATCCTGTAGATTACAGGTCTTATTTCCCAGCTCTTTCTTATGACTGGCAGCTAAAGTTATAAATGAAACCTCAAAAGACCAGAAAACCTACAATTCCCACTTGAGCCAGGAACTGAAAATTCTGGGAGCTATTTCATCTCCAGTGGGCAGGTAGGCTATAGGGATATTAGAAAGAGGAGACAGCAGATTTCAAAACTGTGTCTGGTCTATCACGCCCTCACAGAAATCAAAATGTCTGTGCAAACATTTTAAATTTGATGAATTTTCAATCTCTGATGGAAAAATTGTTCCCTTTGAGAATTTCTGAACACTTTGCTTAGCAGAATTGAGATGTATTATATTGTAGAGATAAGACCTAGGAAAAGGCTTTTTGCAGTACTTTCAGTGGTTTCCGATCAAGCCTCTTGTAAGACTGTTCTGCTCCTTTATCTCCACTTGAGATCACCCATGCCTGCTTAACAGCTTTATCCTAACTGCCCAGCTTCATCAGTTTGATAACAGCCAAGAAATTGTTTTGACACTCAATGTTTTCTGTCAAAAACAAACTTTGTAACTGTAGCATTGACTTGTTGCCACTGTGGTATGCTGTTAAAAGACCTATTTTCACAATCAGACATTAGACAAACCCTCACAGTTTGTATAGCTGCAAGACTGAATCACTTGTTATGTGGTTACTGGAAGATTATCTTCACCATATAGAAACATCTCTAACAACTAAAGTGACAGTGCTAACTGTACATACAATTTATGGTTTAACAATTAGCTTAGCACATTTAATAGTGCACTGCCAAATCAAACAAAGATGGCTATTAAAGGATACAGCTTTTTTTTTTTTTTTTTTTGGTAGATATTTTGCAACCATCTGTGCTTTTAAGATCTTTTTAATTTTAATTATGTATGAAACTCCAGTAAAGAATTATGAGTGTTAAGAGCCCAGAGAAATGACTTCTTTGGATTATTTTTCAATTCCTTTCAAACCCAGCCTTAGAAGAAATTTATAAAACAGTTTCATTAGGGGTCCAACTTAAGTGTCTTTACACGAATGCATGCAGCATGGGAAATAAGGAGAATTAGAAGTTTTAGTTAAGTCTTAGGGCTATGGTATCATCGGCCTCAGTGAGACATGGCGGGATGACTCGCACACCTAGGGTGCTGGGATAGATGGTTACAGGCTCTTCAGAAGAGTTAGGCATGGAAGGACAGAAGGTCTGGTAGGCCTGCACATTAAGGAGTGCCTTGACTGCGTGGAGCTGGGTGATGGTGATGAAAGGCTTGAGTGTCTCTGGGTAAGAGTCAGGGAAAAGGCCAATAACTCACGTATAGGGGCAGAGTCTCTTATAGACCACACAACTGGGTTGAAGACACAGACGAAACATTCTATGAGCAACCAGGAGAACTATAAAGACCACTAGCCCTTGTTCTCACATGGGACTTCAACTTCCTGGACATCTGTTGGAAATACAATAAAGCAGAGAGAAAACAGCCTAGGAGATTCCTGGAGTGTGTGGAGGATAACTTCCTGATGCAGGTGGTGAGGGAGCCAGCTTGGGTAGGTGCCAACATTGACCTGTTTGCAAACAAGGAGGGACTTGTGAGTAGCGTGATGGTTGGAGGCTGCATTAGGCATAGTGATCGTGAAATGATAGAGTTTTTGATCTTAGATAAGGTAAGGAGGGATGTTAGCACAACTGCTACCGTGGATTTCCAGAGAGCAGACTTTGGACTATTTTGAGACCTGGTTGACAGAGTCCCTTGGGAGGTGGTTCTGAAAGGCAAAGGAGTCCAAGAAGGCTGGACATTCTTCAGGAATGAAATCTTAAAGGCGCAGGAGCAGGCTATGCACCAAAAGTCAAGCTGGTGGGGGAAAAAAAACAGCTTGGCTGAACAGATAGCTTCTTCTGGAACTTAGGAAGAAAAAGAGAGTTTATGAGCTCTGGGAGAAGGGACAAACAACACAGGAGGACTATAGAGCTGTGTTGAAATTGTGTGGGGAGAAAATTAGAACAGCCAAAGCCCAGCTGGAGCTCAATTTGGCTAGTACAGTAAAAGATGATAAAAAATTCTTTTATAAATACAACAGCAAAAGGAGGATTAAGGAGATTCTCTATCCTTTATTGGATATGAGGGGAAAAGTAGTAATGAAAGACGAGGATAAGGCTGAGGTACTTAATGTCTTCTTCGCCTCTGTCTTTATTAGTAGGCCAGTTGTTCCCAGGGTTCCCATCCCCGAGTTGGAAGATAGCGATGGGGAGCGAGATGAAGTCCCTATAATCCAATGGGAAACTGTAGTGACCTACTACTTCTTTTGAACTTTCATAAGTTTATGGAATTGGATGGGATTGACCCAAGTGTACTGAAAAAATTGGTGGAAGTGCTTACCAAGCCACTTTCAATAATTTATCGGCAGTCCTGGCTAAGTGGGTAGGTACCAATTGTCTGGAAGTTAGCAAATGTGACTCCAATCTACAAGAAGGGTGGGAAGAAAGATCCAGGCAATTACAGTGTTTCAGTCTGACCTCTGTACCAGGGAAGATTATGGAGAAGATTACCTTGAGTACCATCACATGATGTAGATGGGACAGTCGAGTGATCAAACACCAGAATGGATTTATGAAAGGCAGGTCCTGCCTAACTAACCTGATCTCCTTCTATGACAAGATGACCCACTTAGTAGATGAAGGAATGGCCGTGGATGTTGTTTACCTGGATTTTAGCAAAAAATTTACACCATCTCCCACAGTGTTCTCCTGGAGAAACTGGCTGCTCAAGGCTTGGACAGCTGTATGGTTCAATAGGCGAAGAACTGGTTGGATGGCCAGGCTCAAAGAGCCATAGTGAATGAAGTTCAATCCAGCTGGTGGTGAGTCACCAGTGGTGTTTCCCAGGGTTCAGTGTTGGGGCCAGTTTTATTTAACATTTTTATCAACGGTCTGGATGAGGGGTTTCAGTGTACCCTCCGTAAGTTCACAGATGATATGAAGTTAAGGCAGGACTGTTGATCTGCTTGAGGGTAGAAAGGCTTTTCAGAGAGACCTGGACAGGCTGGATTGATGGGCCAAATCCAACCACATGTCATTCAACAAGGTAAGTCCTGCAGCTGGATCATAAAAACTCAATGCAACGGTATAGGCTTGGGGAACTTTGGCTGGAAATTTGCCAAGCAGAAAAGGGCCTGGGGGTTGTTGGTCAACAGCCAGCTGAACATGAGCCAGCAGTGTGCCTAGATGTCCAACAAGGCCAATGGCATCCTGGCTTGCACCAGAACTTGTGTGGCCAGCAGGACCAGGGAAGTGATTGTCGATTTGTACACAGCACTGGTGAGACCACACATTGAGTACTGTGTTCAGTTTTGGGCCTGTCACTACAAGGATATTGAGTCACTGGAATGTGTTCAGAGAAGAGCAATGAAGCTGGTAAAGGGACTAATAAGACATATGAGCGTCTGAGGGAAGTGGGGTTGTTTAGTCTGGAGAAAAGGAGGCTGAGGGGAGACCTCATCACTTTCTACAACTACCTGAAAGGAGGTTGCAGCAAGGAGGGTGTCAATCTCTTTTCTCAGGTGACAGGTGATAGGACACAAGGAAATGGCCTCAGGTTGCACCACGGCAGGTTTAGGTTGGACATTAGGAAGAATTTCTTCACGGAGAGGGTGGTCAGACATTGGAACGGACTGCTCAGGGTAGTGGTAGAGTCCCCAACCCTGGAGGTATTCAAGAGAAGTGTGGATATGGCACTAAGGGACATGGTTTAGTGATGGGACTCAGTAGGACAGGTTGATGGTTGGGCTTGATGATCTTGAAGGTTTTTTCCAACCCAGATGATTCCATGATTCCGTGATGTTATAATTCTAAGTGTTTCACTGTTATCATAAGAAGATCAGACAAGATGTCCAGGCAGCTTCTTTCAATAGAAATTTTGTTTGCTATAATATTGGTGTTATTAGCAAAAAGAGTCAACAACAGCATACTGGGAACTGAGTTCACTTTGTGTAGCCAGCTATGTGAAAGGGCACATGCTTAAGATAAGAAATATCAGCTTGGATCACCACCTGGGTAAATTACGGTCATTTATTTGATTTCAGGTCACTCATGAATTTACTAGGGTTAAGATCACAAGATAGATCTATTATGGTTCTGATAAGAGAAATGTTTTTCTGTGTTTGTCAGTGTAATAGTAGAGCCCTGCAGTGGACAAAAAGGACTTTATCTTCTCAGTGTTTCTGTGAGGGAAGAAAGGATTATTATTGCCATTTAAAAGATGGTAGCCTGAAGACATTTAGGGCATTTTGCTTACATAATGTGATGCCATTTTCATAAATGCTCGAAGTCTGTTGTTTGCTTCAGTAGTTTTTGAGCGCTATTTCTAAAAAGGGACTTAGCACACAAACTCTTGATTTCTAGGTCCCAGCTAGATTACTCTGTGGGCAGCCCATGGGAAGCAGAGACCACACTGGGCCCCAAAGAGACAATACTTTGAAAGGGGTACTTAGAGACAGAGAGGAATAGTAGTTCAGGTAGTTATTTCTAAGAAACAGAGCCATGGTTAGACAATACACGTAAGACATGGGAAATAGGACTAATGTCTTCGGCTGTCTGAGTTTAGATACCTTGAAGGTGTGAGACAACACACAAGCATCAGTTTTTCTTGTTCACAGTTTCGTATTTAGGGGATTGACTTCCACTAAAATCTCACTTTGGGATTCTTTTGTGTATGAGGAACCTAACAACATGTTAGCATGAACGTGTCCAAGTGTTTGTCCTGCAGAGCACTAGGGCTGAAGAGGTTAATACTTTAGCCTGAAGAATGGGATTGAATTGTGCCATAGGAATACCCATTTAGGAAAGGTGTGACCTGCAGAAGTAAAGAGCAGGAGCCGGGACAAAAAATCACACTGGGGATTGTTCAGAGCTGTTGCTTTGGCAAGGTTGCCTCCAAGTGAGGTGAGCAGAGGATGGAGGTTCAGGTTCAGGGAGCATCACTCAAGAAGCAAATCCAGGGATCTTCTTGTGGAAAGGATGTTTAGGATGTCAGCTGTGAAGGCAAGCAGTGCAGCAATGGGTAAGCCGAGCAAATAACCAGGGAGTTGCGGAGATCCCATAAGTCATTGCCAAACTACTCAATGTGACTTTTCTGAACAGAAAGAAAGGGCAACCTTGGACTGCAAAAGACAGCTGCAGTCCTCAGATTTTGGCAGTACTCCAGAGGATAAGAAATATTCTGTACTCATAAGAGGAAAAGAAACTATACCTCTTGGGTTTTGCTGTGGGACCAAAAGACTTCTGCTCTTTTTATGGTCTGCATCGTTGGTCGGTGAGAAGCAGTATGTATAAATATCTAGACAATGCAGCAACAAAAATAATAACAAATCCTTAGCTTAAGTGATACACATGCAAGATATTTGGATGATGGGAATTAGCTCGGGCGTACATTCAGTGACAAGTGGATTTGTTTCTGGACTGATGGAAGGATTACACAAATGGAAAAAGCTTGCCCAAAATAATCATTTAAAAAGAGTTTGTGTAACAACAAATAAACATGATTTGAAGGGGTTTGATTATCAGTTCAGGATACATTCATAAGATATTTCACATCTGATTTAATAAAGTGTGTCTTCTTTTCTCTTTGGATGGTGCCTTATAATTGCTCAAATGAATTAGGTCTCCGTACTAAGGGAATCCTTTTGAACTGGGCTTATCAAGCTGAGCAAAATATCCCCTTTCCCTGCTCCTTGTTCATGCTGTTTTTTTTGCATAACAGTCAAAATAAGAGACTTGAGCAGTAGTCATAAGAGCATATAAGGCTAAAAATTTACCTAAGCCTCCAAAACTTTATCATAAAAATATACATTTATGTATTTTTGTTAACATTGGAGATGCCCATGTTACAAGAGCACAGAAAAGTTAAAATGAAATTTAAGAAAAATTAGATAATATATACAACCTGCAATAACAGGGAAAACGTTTCAGTCCATTGGCTTGTGTTGGGGAAAAACAGTGTTCTTAAGGGGAAAAGAAAAAAAAAAGTTATGAATACCAGGTAACATTCATGCTGGCTGTTCAAGTTTATGTTTTGCTCTGGAAGAATAGCAAGGGCTAGATTGTAAGCAATCCCACCTGCTACCCATCTGCATGGATCACAGACCTGGCATGGATTTATAAATGGCAAGGAAAGTATCTCTCGTGAGGAGAAAAAGTCATTGAACAATTTAAAACAATAGGAACATTTACAGATTCAGAACATAATGTAATTTGTCTAACAAGTCAAATCGACATGAATTGTTCACCAACACAGCATTGCTGGTGACATGTCTGTATGGAGACTGCGATGGGATGATACTCTGCCCCAGTCCAGGAATCTAGCAGGGCACATTGATGTGGCTGTTGAGCACTGCCATGTGAACCCAGCGATCCTGCATCCACAACAGAGTTGGCCTCCTTGCAGTCAGTGTAGTCACATCTTTCCAGTCCTCCACACCGCTGCCTCCAGTATCTGAAGAATACACCTACCTAAAACCAGAAGTGTTATTTCCCTTTTGAAATTGCTTCCTATCTGAAGTACAGTGGCTGCTGTACTTTTCTTGGCAGTTCTGGCTGTGACTGATCTTGTCCTGCTGGGCATTCACAAGCCAGACTGTTTCCTGATTGTGCCTCAGTTTCTATACCTACAAAAAGTGACAGACATTCAGGTTTGCCTGAGCTTTGAACTCTTCCATGCAAATGATCTTTTGTTGAAATAACCCGATGAAGTAGGACTTACTGATTTTTCTTTTCTTAGGCTTGTGATGAGCGAGGCAGAGTAAAACAGCAGAACAGCATGCATAAATTATCACCTCTTCTGGAGCTCTGACTTCTGCTCCTCAAGTGTTTAACTCTTCTGTCTCTATCCATCCTTCCTGTAAGCAATTCTTTATCACTTCCTTTTCTTTCTGCATTCACCTCATGAGTGATGGATGTTATTTTCTTTCATAGGCTAATTAAGATATGTATTTCTTCTCTCCCAAAGGTATGATTTTCAGCACAAGTGGGAGTTTTGATGCCTCAACTCACATAGGCTGAATCTTCTTTTTAAGTAAGAAAATCCTTTTGCAATTGTTTATTTGTATGTGACTTTTTTTTCAACTTCTAGGGAACAGTGTACAAAGGGATGAGCCTTAATTTATTTTCTTGGGCCTTAGCCTGCTCTGTGGCCAACACAATTTGCTGGTTCAGTAGTTGGGATGCTCCTGAATATACTCCGTGAGTGAATATTATACTATCTGATCACCAGTTATAACACTTTGATGACATTTGCTAAAGGACTATCACCTTCACCCTTGCACAGGGGATCTGTCCCTCTGCACTTGGAATAGTTCACAGCCAGGATGTTACAGAGTAGGAGGGTGGGTGGAACTTCAGGTAAGTGTCTGACATGCATTCTTTTGAGGGTCTCTTCTATCCTAAATGCCCCTGGAACTAAAGAAAGTGCTTCCCAGAATTAGGCACCAGATCTTAAACCACACAGGAGTCCCAGTGGGAGGAAGGCACTATGGCATGATTTGCACCATTATCCCATGATGATGATGACCTCAGGTTCTCGTATGGGCTCCTGAAGGACTGGTGTCCTCAGTCCTCTGGAGTCACTAGCCTGGCTTCAGTGCAGGTCTAGTGAGGTCACCCCCAGTAACGTCTTCTGGTGTAGGCGTAAGAGAGCTAAAAGCATGAGGTGGGCTATGAAGTACTCATGGTCCACTAATCTGATGAAGCCAGTGAGAGCTGAGTCAGGGCCTGATCATACATGCTAGTTTGTCACTATCTGCACATTAGATTTCCTTAGAAGCCTATTGAACTGCTTCCTCCTTCCATTAGTTTGTTACCCTCTGGTGCATACTGATGTCTAACTAGATGCAAAGCTTTGCTAGTAAGAAGATACTCTCTCATTTACATTGCCTGACCCCAATATCACACTTTCCACCAAGACTTCCCTCCACTCAGCAAAGAAGGTAAGAGAAAGCAACAGACACTGAAGAAACAGCTAACCTCTTTGCCCTGTTCATTTACCATTTAAACTATATAAAAAAAAAAAAAAAAAAAAAAAAAAACCAATTAGGATTCTCAATTTAAAAAAACAGACCCATCAAAATCAGAAGAGCATGTTCTCAAGAATAAGTCTTCTGAAGGGATGAGGAAATGTAGTTTTGTTGTCGCCAGACTCCTTGCATTCAACGCCTCATTATACCTGAGTGGACTGTGTGTACAGAATTGCTACAAAATTCATCTTACATTCATGTACTGAAACAGGTATATAAGTTTACTGGCAAGAAAAGCAACTACTGCCTCTATAGCTTCCAGTACCTGACTTAAAAATGAATAACTGTGGCTGAGATCAGAAAAGGAAAAAAGGAAGGCAGGGAGGAAGGGAGAAGGGGAAGAAGGGAGGAAGAGAAAAAGAAAAAAAGAAAATGAAAAAGAGAAAAAGAAAGAAAAGGAGAAAATTAGGGCATTTTTCAGAAGAGAAATTACATAGAGCCTAAAATTTTTGTCAAGTAGTTTTTGAGAGAGTTTTATTGAACTATGGAAGAAAGATTAAAAATGAACATGCAAACAAACACAACCAGTGGTATTAGAAATGTTGAAGTGCAATTGCTTATATTCCAATGGAAATGGTTTAATTTAAGATGACATTTAAACAGTTGCATCCACCCACACTGTTGGAAACTGAAATCCAAACACAACAAAATTATGTTAATACTACAAGTGAAATTTAACACTGAGCAAAAAGACAAAGGTCCATTCTAATTTCAGCAGGAGAAATTAAGCACGAAAATGGTAAACAGAACACAAAGTGACTTAAATGTATAAATTACTTACTGTAGTGATACATGAGCCATCAGTTAAGATACTGAAGAGATTGTGCAGGAATATAAATTATTGGTGAAATGAATATTAAATGCTATATATTTCATTAATTTCCAAAAGTCGCATATTCTAGCAAGTCTCCTGTGCTCCTTCCTCACATAAACTGTGAGAAAGACTTAGTTTTCCAGTTCATATCATAAAAAGCAGCAACATGCAATGCTTTTGTACTCTGCATTGTCCACATAAAGCCCAGTCATTACCTACTCTCCTGCTATTGGAGCCTATATGGATACAGATAATAACCCTACGAGAAATGAGAGCGGGTATCTGGACTGTCCAAGTTAACTTCAGAAAGGCAAATAAATGAATGAAACACTATAATGTAATTTATATGCTTTGATATGCCGCTCCTAAAGTGCCATTGTTAGAGAGAGCATGAAAGGAAATTCTTGCTTCTGGGAACCTCAGGTCAATATTAGTGACCTTTTCCCAGATAACATCTTAGCTCCCAGATTTTTTTTAATCAGCTCCCAAGACTGCTCTTTGTACAAATGACTGAAAGGATGGGCTGCCCCTTAACAATTCTTTCATAAACAAAATGACAACTTGGGATATTCTCCCCAGCTTCAAACTTTCTCACATCCGCACCTAAGTTTTAGCACATAATTGCATTTTCCTGGCTGCAGAGAATAAAAAAGTGCAGCAAAGGAAAATGGAAGAGAGGTTCAAGCTCCCCTTCTGAAATATACTCTGCAAATGATGCAGTAAAACCCAAAGAAAATCATTACTTCTTTCTTGCAGTATTGCTGTATTCTCAACTGGCTCTGAAATCACCTGAAACTGCAGCTCAGAAGAAGTTATGCTGGTAATTCTGACACCTCTTCTGAACTGCTTTCGCATTTCATGGATAGGAGAGGGTGAAATGACTTCCTGGACCATTCACAGGTAAGATCTAACATCTGACACTTCAGCTTGTGCCTGATTTAACTAATACTTGACTTCAATGAAACTAGTCATGCAGTGCTGTGTTTCCTGCCTTCAAAGCGTTCTTACCCAAATTCATAGATGGCTTGATTCTGACCATTTTTTAATTACCTGACATAAAAAATAAAAATAATTTTAAAAGAAAACAAACAAACAAACAAACAAACAAACAAAAACTCCAACTTTTGAAAACTAAAAGATTTTGCTGACCAACAAGCTCTCTTTGATACCTGGCCAACCTCCATCACCATGGATTGTGAAGGCTGAACTGCCTTGTAAATTAGCTGTGCCCTTTAAGGGGAAAAACAACAACAACAACAACAAAAAGCCTTGCCTTAGACTTGTATTGTACAAGATGGGATCCTGATTAGCAGCCAGATTAGATTAGCTTTGTATTTAAAAAAATCCTGTTGTTTTCTTATGCCATGGGTAGTCCATGTGCCACATGTACAATGTACTTGGACATTTGGGTCAGTGCTCCAGAGAGTTCACAGAGAAAAAGATTTCACAGCTTCAGGAGGACCACTAACTGAACTGAGCAAAACCAATGTCCAAATTCTAAAACTTTTTAAAATCTATAACAAGGCTGTAAGGTAATTAAGAGACTGTCTTCTCCTGGTAGCTCTGGAAACAGAGTACCACTTTGACAGTAAAGGAACAGCTTCAGGTAAGTAACTCTTCTTCTCAGATGAGAGTCTGGTAGCTGATGAAAAGTATATAACCAAGGCCACACAAACAATGGGGATTATCTTGCTGAATGAATGAGAAAGAATCCAACCCCAGCTCCAGCAAGAAACCAAAGCATGGATTGTAGTAAGATACAAGTTTTTTTGTTTTCCTTGGTCTTGGACTGTTGATACATACATGCTGCTACTTCAGTGTGCCCTTCACATCAGTCTCTGAGGATCCAGACACTTTGATTTAACTTCATTCAGCCCACTGATGTTGGGCTAATCAACAACCACAGCTCTAATAGCTTCAAATATTGTAATTCCTACAGCGCTGACCATTGACAAGGAGAGAAGAGAAAACAGAAGTCCTGCCTCCATAAATGGGAGGAAAGCTGAGTGTTCCATTTTTACATGGCACACTCCAAAGGTAGATTCATTTTCTGGTTGAATGAATAGTAAAGATTCTGGTTCAGCAGATGCAATTTCTTTTTGTGAATCTTACTTACCATCTCATGGCTTCACAGAACAAGCTACATCTTATGAGAAGAGAAGGCTGCCCTGCTTTCAGCCTTATGAACATATTTTCCAGATTAGTTGTGACAATAAAATTTATATGCTTTTGCATTTAGTCTGTACAAAAATGTAAAGCAGTGAAGTCCTACTTACAAAAATCTTCAGTGGTAAATGAACACTACTCCATTTTTTCTTTCACTGCCCATTAGGGGACAAGAAAAAAATCTCGGAGAGCTAAAAATACCAGAGAGCTAAGCTTTCAGAAAACTGTCATTCAATCCTTCACAAAAAAAAAAAAAAAAAAAACAATAAAAATGAAGGTTACTTTTTTGTTGTCATAGCTAAATTGTGTCTGGAAACAAGGTATGAAGTTGTACAAAGCGCCGCCCAAGGCAGAGGCAGCATATCAGGTTGCACAGCCTGAATTCCTCTCTGGAGAGCAGATGAGGATTGTGTCCAGGTGGTAAAATCGAGTGTTGTGCTAGGACTGCTCCCTGCAGTGACCTGCCATGCCCATCAAGAAAAGACAAGGCTGTCAGGTAGCACCATGAACAGAGATAGCGGAGATGTAGATCCACACAACGTCCACGAAAGGTTTTGTGAATGGAGCTGGCATTTGGCTGTGGAGATGTTTCTGCCATCTCAATCCCTTGCCAGCCTCCCCAGTCTCCTTGCCTTGAGGGACAGCCCATTTTCTCCACTTCTTCTCAGGAGAAAGTTTGGTCACTACATGGCTGAGCTCTTCAAAGAGATGAGATGGTGCAGAGCCTAGGCCTATCCTTTGCATAGGGTCAGAGGTACTGGAGCAACCCCCCCCGAAGATACCAAGACACACTTTTGGAATGACTGAACTCCGCTTATGGAAATGTAACTGCCAGGAAAGGGCTAAATACTCCAAGTGTGCCACCCACTGTGAGTCATTTGCTCGGCTCTAACCTGATTCATTGAGCTGGAAGGCTGCAGAAGCCAAGGTTGTTTCTTCAACAGATTTGTTAGTGATGGAGAGGAGAATGTGGCTTGTCTCATTCCCAAAATGTAGTCTTATAGTACAGACACAGAGCTCAACATCAACCCAGGAAACGTTTTTGCTTAGACCAGTAAAGCATTCCTGATACAGAAACAACCTTATTTAATGTTCCCTTTAGACTCTTAAAGCCTACAGTCCTGTCAGTTTAGGGCAATGTAATTTTGGCCACTTTTCAGGATTTTGCTACCGGGCTATTGACTCTCTGGTTTGTTGACTCCATGGGACTTGGCTGCATGACCTCTAACAGTGATATTATGGTTGATGTTCAGCACAGTGTTTCACCTCAGCTGAACAAATCTTGGTTTATTCAGCCCAGAGGAGAGGAGACTGAGGGGAGGCCTCCTGGCGGCCTGCAGCTTCCTCACGAGGGGAGCGGAGGGGCAGGCGCTGATCTCTTCTCTCTGGTGACAGCCACAGGACCCGAGGGAACTTCACGGACTGTGACAGGGGAGGGTCAGGCTGGGGGTTAGGAAAAGGAGCTTCACTGAGAGGGTGGTCGGGGACTGGAACAGGCTGCCCAGGGCAGTGGTCACGGCACCAAGCCTGCTGGAGATCAATATGGTTTGATTTTTGCATGGTCCGGTGTGGAGCCAGGCGTTGGATTCATTGAGCTTTGTGGGTCCCTTCCAACTCAGGATATTCTATGATTCTTTTCTATGAATATGTGCTGTTTTCCACTGAGATTCTCAAAAGCCAAATGATTTTATGCATGTATGCATATCTGTATGCATTTATGTAGACTTTTCAAAGTTCTGTACTTGGTGATATCCATAAATCATCAAAAGCCTATTTGCAAGTAGAAGAAGCCCTGACTATGGGATATTCTCAGTATCTTGGCTAGACCATGCCTTGACTTTTGTAACATCAGATTAAAACAAGAACAAGAAAAAAATGGTGAGTTTAAAAAGAAAAGAAGACTGGAAGGGGTCTTGTCTTGCAGAGCGTGGAATGGAGATGAGGGACAGGTGAAGAGAAAGAAGTAACAAATATCTAGCATTAATGTGAACAGAAGACTATCACTGAAATTAGTTGCTACAAGGTTTATTAGTCTCAGCAGAATAGAGGGAAATGCAGTGTTGGTATTGTGCAGTGACACCAGAGTCAGCTTTAAATGAGAAGATATGGTAAATTAGCTGGTGAGGAGCCCTGAGAAGTCCTTCTATGATGACTGACTATNTTTGTCTTTTTTTTTTTTCCTTTTTTGAGAGACAGTAATGAAGGCTGCAATCTGTTTGCTCATGGATATACTTGCAAATGCACAAAAACTGTTTCTGAGAAACTTATCTTGTTCTCAAACACTCATATCAGCAAAGAAAATTTCAGCATCTGCTTGTATAAATACTGGGAATAACTGCTTAAAAAAGGATGTAAATATGAATATAACTAAATAGCTACTAATAGAAAATTTGAAGAAATATGTTTCTTCATGCCTGAGCAGTACAAACTAGTTTTCAGTCATCGTGTTTCTAAATAATCAAGGCATCCTTGAGGGTGAATTTTCTTAACCCTTTTCTCCATTGAGAAATGAGATGCAGTGAATTTACATAGTTTGGTTCAGAATTTCTGAAGGGTCTGTGCTGAGACCATTTGTTTGTGCAGTGTGCTACTGACTAGTTCACACGGTGGGTCACTCACTAATACATCAAGTATGGTGTGGAGCTACAGGAGCGTTAGCATTGCCCAAGTGGAGGACATATCTGAAATAACCATCTCAGAGCTGCCTGAAGGCTCCTGTTGAAGAGCTGATGGGCTCAGCAAACACAGTGCTCCCTGACACCTACCATTCCAGCTGGGGATGCTTGGTGTCCTTGCCAGCAGTCCACATGGGGAGGTGAAACCAAGTGA
Organism: Chauna torquata; assembly: GCA_013399475.1. NCBI lineage: Eukaryota > Metazoa > Chordata > Aves > Anseriformes > Anhimidae > Chauna > Chauna torquata. The sequence continues at coordinate 67,533 of VXAL01013167.1, read as the reverse complement.
GTTTTAACATCAAGTTCTCACCTGCCCAAGCAAGTGCTGGGAGCCACTGATGGTACAGCACATGGGCTTCCATTGCTGCTGCCTTGGCCACAGTGCTGGAGCTGACCAGTGAGAGGCTCATGCCCCATGCAAAACTCCTCTGAAGGCAGCAGCGCAGCTTCAGTGGGGCTGAGATCTTGCATTGCCTTGCTGTGTTAAGGGAGAATTTCACATAGCCTTTGTAACCAAATGGATTTCATTTCCACAGTCACAAATCTGGTGCCTTCCACCAGTTCTGCATTCACTTTCAACTTAAATAAATTGGAGCAGGCAGCAGGGTAGGGGAAATTAAACTAGCAAAGGAAAAAAAAAAAAAAAACTTAAACAGACTGGAACAGTTATTGCTGCCTGCTAGGAAGTGTTTTTCTAGCCTTTTATTACCACATACAATCTCCAGTCCCATGTGATTAACAAATTCATCTTGAAACACTGGTGTTGCTTGACTGCAGATGAAAAATTAAGTGGTATCTTTAAATTCTTGCTCCTCATCTCATTTAAAAGAGATATTTTGCAGCACTTGGATTCTAGTACATATAAAAAGGCTGCACATTTCCTATCACATCTAACACCTGGCAATCTCCTGTGTGCCGACTGTGCACTGTGCAATGATATGTCTAGAGGTAATTATTTCTATCACCCACATAATGGCAAAAGATACAAGAGTCATCATAATCTTACCTTTTGTACAGTCTTCATTTTTACTTGAAATGACTGGCTAGGTTGGGCTATACAGGGGGAAATATTTTATCCTAGAAATGTGCTCCCTCAGATGAATGCTAGGGGACACATATGAAAGAAAAGGGCCAAATATGCTGTCTTTATTTGTGAGTATCTGAAGCTTCTGTGAGTGAAGGTCTTTTATTCTCTGGACAAAAGAAACTCTTGGGATCACTGCAATGGACTGACAAAGAAAGGACAAAGCAAAGGGTGTTTTTTGTTGTTGTTGTTTGTTTTCTTCTTGTTGTTGTTTGTTCATTTGTTTGTTTTGGTTGTTTGTTTGTTTTGCTTTCCCTGTGACATAAGGGATAAGGAAGAGCCCAGTAAAATGGTCCTAGAAATATTAATGAATGAAAAGTGAAAGACAAATCCTCACCCCCTCCTGCAGCTTTAGAGGAGGAAAAAGCCTCAGCTGTGGCTGTGTAAGGAATTCCAAAGGCCAGCTCCTGCGAAGGGAGCTGTAGCACAGCCTCCCAGTGGCCCCTGCTGTGAGCTGCCCTGTGCCTGGGCAAGACCAGGCTGCAACACTGGTAAGACCTAATGGGAGGAAGCACCTTGGTATCTGAGTTTGTGACTGACACTGATGGTGCCCATCTCTGGAGTGCTAGTAGAAGCATTTAGTGAAAGCTGTGCCAGAATAAGCAAATCATAAGCAGTCCTACCTTAGCACAAAGAGAAACCACCACTGAGGACTCTTTATAATCCTTTTTTGGCCCTGTGACTGTAACTGCAGATTCTGCAAGCCAGTTTCTTTGTCTTCCTCTTTTTTCTTGCCTTTGCCTTTTTCTTCAGATCCTTCACCTAGATTTTAAAATTTTTGTCAAAGCTGTGGGAAAACCAGCAATACTTTCTGTTCAGCTGCAAGCAAATAAAGTCTCTTAAAAACATTATTATTGCTAAGATCTCATATCAGCTACCTAACTGCCTACCAAGATGAACTTCAGGGCAATGGGCAGTGGAAGAAGACCATCATGAAGAGACCCCCAACTGGTGTTCACTCTTCAGATTAAGAACTACTGGCTAGGACTTTCCTCTATACTCACTGGAAGCTGCTAGTCTGTGGGACCTGAATTGTGCACAGTTACATGATACCCCATTTGTTGCCCTATTCAGTATTCTCAGAAAACTGGGAACTTGCCTGCCCCAAATGACTTCCATTCAGCCCTTAAAACATCTCATGCACTGGCTGTGATCAAACAACCTGTACAAACAGGACAAACAGCAGGGCTGATGGAGCTGTTCTTCTTCCAAGATGTTCTTGCAGGTTCTGGGAGAAGAAAATAATATCAGATGTACAATTTATTGCGCTTTGCAAGTAGGCCAGAAGGCTTTAATGTCACAGCTTGAGCTAAAAACGTCTGACCTTTACTAGATATTAGAAATCGAGTGCATGGTACCACATTGTGCATGAAGTACCTCAAGACAGGACTTGTGACTGATTGTTAGTCACTAATTTTCTCTTCTCAGCCCACTCCAGACCTCATACTCCATTCCATCTCTGTGTTGCTTAAAATCGCTAACAAGCTCCACAGTTAAGACAGAAATATAAAAGCACACAAGGGACAAACACGTGTTTCAGACCCCATTTCAGGTGTGCCCCTGGCTGGTACTTTACATTAACTGCAAAATTCTGCAATGTGAGCATTCAGTTTTGTATTAATATTTCAGCCACAACCTGCAAAATCTAACCTAACCTCTGGAAAAAAAATACTTGCTTTCAATATTCAATAATTTTCCACACCAGAGAATAAGTTGAGATCAGCAGTTTCACTTCACTAGCAGTAGCTCTCCAGCTATTAATTAACAATAATGGTTAGTCAACCTGCATTCAGACCATTCATACACAGAAGGGTACTAAAACATCTACTGCAATTGATCCTCCATCAGCCCATCAGCATAGTAAGCGAGACTTTGTTCAAAAAAAAAAAAAAAAAAGAAAAGGTAAATAGCATTTGGATTTTATCTGTGTGAAAGACTAGAAAAACTGTCTACGCAGATGTTGTGATGCTGCCACCACAGGATGCAATACAGCTTCATGTAAAAATAGGCCTGAACAGCGGCTCTCTGATGGCTTACATGAAATGAGTCGAGTTGTCTTACCTGCCTTCAGAGTGGACAGTTATCCACATTTTAAAATCAAAATACTAACAGTATTTGATGTTAATAACTGATGAGGAGCATTGCAGGTTCATCAGGGACACTAGCGACAGATTAAGGACCAAGACCAAACACCGTTTCCAGCAATTCCTCCAGAGCACGTACAGGAGTTCATTCCTCTGTTGTCCTTGCAGGCCGCTCTGTGGGCAGAGGAAGCAGGCGTGGGTCGGCGTTTGGTTGGTGCCTGCCCCCGCTCAGCTCATTCAGCCAGCTGTAATGGGTTAAAAACAGCGGGACTGCTTGGCTGGGAGAGGAAGGGGGGAGCAAAGCTGGAGTGGACCGTTATGCCTGTTGGAATATGAAGGATTTTGGCTTTACACAAGAAGACTCCGTCTTAGTTCTCTACACAGTTTCATTGCAATATTTTCATTTAAAATATTGAGCTTTATTGCCCTCATTTTACATGACTATTTCACTGTTTGAACCTTGTTTCTTCTAGTTTGTTTTTTTTTTTTTTTTTGAAGTCTTAAAAATTTTTCAGTGAATAATCTGAACAGCTAATTCCCTATATTGTTTTTTTCAGCAACATTGCTTTACTCAACCTTATGGCAATCCTTTACATACTGCTGTATCAGGTTGACTGTTTACTGTCACCTTGAGTTAGTTTTGTTTCTGCAGAGGGAAACAGCAATAGCATGCTACTTCCATATATGGGACTAATCCAGCATTAGGTTTAACTCTTACTGGTAAGACCAGTATTTGGAGTCTGTCTGATATCGGGCAAAGGGAGGGAGGCAAGGTAGCTAATCCTAACAGGCAGCATTGGGTCAATGGGGAGTAAAATGAATGGAACTATCTGTGCATTCTTTAAATTATACACAAACATCTCAGTTTCCAATTTTAATACTTTATTTGTCCATAGATAAACCAGCTCTTCACAGACAGCATACTGTTATACTTCTGAAACCTTTCTCAAAATGCTTGGGGGACCTCTTCTAGTTGCCATTGCTGTGTAGCAAATGAAGTTGCACTGAAATGCAGTCCTGTTTCTGGTGAGCTGTTGAATCATCTCCAGGAGCATTACACAGAAGAACCAGACATTGACCACATCCTGTGTAATGTAATCCCAGGGTATTCTAGAGCTGATAGAGCTGAAACTATAGGGATGGTTATGTTATGAAGTGTATCTGAGGTAGGGATAGGAATCTGCTCTTGTCCTTCAGTAGCTGAGTCAAATCTATGAATTTGTAATAGCAACATTTGAAAAGAACACTGAATTTTCCATGTATTTGGTTAGGAAAAATATTCTTTTTTTTTTTTTTTTTTCCAGGGAAAATATTTTAAATTGCTTTCCTTAATGCCCTTCAGTCACCATCTGTAGATTTAAAATACTTTTAATCTTCTATTTTGGCGGTAACTGATCGTCTTTTCATGAGAACCATAGGATTTAATAAAGTTAATTATTCCATATAGAAAGTTACATTTCAGAAGGTACCAAAGCATCCTTTTCATTTGCAAAATAACCAGAAGGTGCAGTTTCAGACATTAATTTTCTAGCTGCTTGAATTTTCAGATAATAAAGTTCCAAAACGTTTTCCTGTTCAAGTACAACAATTAGTATGATGTGGAAGGAGAAAGTCAAGGCAGGTGTAATCAGGTGGCTTTGAAATAGAGGGAGTGCTGTCTGTAAGGATCTGAGATTGCCGCTAGCCCCTTGCTATAAGAAAATCAAGTGCAAGTGTCAGAAATCTCTTCAAGACTGATACCCACATGGGAGGCTCAGTCCTGAAGGAAGAATTGTACTCTGTCACGTAAAATGCATTAAAAGGCAGGACCCCTGAATGCCTGCTGGGATTACCCTAAGGAGGAAGGCAGGACTTATAGTTTGGCAACAACTTGCCTAGATATTTTTTATTGCTACTAATGTTGCCTCTTTCTAGTCCTTTTCCAGTTATTTTGTTTGTTTGTTTTGTTTTGGATGGGCAACAAGATGGATTAAACAATTTTGAACCAAAGTGGTTGTGGCATTTACTATCATATTTTGCAGGAGGTGAGGTACAACCAACTTTCAGTCCCTACCTCTACAGTTTCTGTGGGAGGACTTGCAATACTTTCATAGCCATGTGACAGTGATTTATTTGTCAAAGCAACATGGAAGAGGTAGCAATATACTGCCTGTATCTGGCTGAATTTTTATTCTGAACCTTGTTCTGGTTTAGCCCCGGCAGGCAGCTAAGTACCACACAGCTGCTCGCTCACTCTCCCCAGCTGGGATGGGGAGAGAATCAGAAAGGTAAAAGTGCCAGAACTCATGGGTTGAGATAAAGACAGTTTACTAGGTAAAGCAAAAGCTGCGTGCGCAAGCAAAGCAAAACAGGCAATTCTTTCGCTACTTCCCATGGGCAGGCAGGTGTTCAGCCACTGCCAGGAAAGCAGGGCCCATCATGCGTAACGGTTTCTTGGGAAGACAAACGCCATCACTCCAAACGTCCCCCCCTTCCTCCTTCTTTACCCCAGCTTTTATGGCTGAGCATGACGTCATATGGTGTGGAATATCTCTTTGGTCAGTCTGGGTCACCTGCCCTGGCTGTGTCCCCTCCCAGCTCCTTGTGCACCCCCAGCCTCCTCGCTGGCAGGGCAGCACAAGAAGCAAAAAAGTCCTTGGCTCTATGTAAATACTGCTCTGCAACAACCAAAAACATCGCCACTGTTTTCATCAAAAATCCAAAACACAGCATTGTGCGAGCCTCTATTAAGAAAATTAACTCTGTCCCAGCCAAAACGATGACTACCTGATCTGCATTCAGAGAGGTGAAAAGATGGATCCCCGCTTTCTTCTGCTGGCTTGAGTCAGGCTAAGGAGTCATTCCTCAAGTTCAAGTACAGCCAGACATTAATGGAGTTAAGCGTGAAACTTGTGTAAATACTGGGGATTAAAGAAGGGCAAATGCTTTTTAGCTCTGTGGGTAGGAAGCATAATGTTCAACCAGAGGAGCTGTCTTCTCCCAGAGGGACCCAAAGCCAGAAGGAGGGCAGGATGGAGACCTTTGGGTTGCTGCATTATTCATGTCCCCTTAGGTAAATTGGCTGGATGAATTTGTTATAAACTTTAGTGAGATTTCGTTCAGAAACACACTCCGTGTTCTCATCCCAGTTGTCTTCTTTCCTATACTTCCAATCAGTTGGTCAGGTCATTCACTGTTGCCCCACCAAAATGATTTCTCTATACCAAAACCATTCATCTCTATTCTCTGAGACCGTGATTTCTGGCCTCCCAGATCAGGGCTGGATTTGCTCATAAGGGAGGATTGTTACCATGAGAGCACAACAAAACGCAGCCTACATGTGTAATACATGGCATTTCTAGTGTTTGTGTACTGTTGCCCACTGTACAGTCAATTTTCTTCTCTTGTGAGAGCAAATAGCTTTTTTTTTAAAAAAAAAAAATGCCATGTGACCAGTATCAATGGGCTTTTAGATAAAATCCCACAGGCTATTAATTTTATCTATAATTTATACAATGGTTCTATGTTTTATAATACAGAAGTAGATTACAAAATGAAATGCATACAGGCATGAGACCATTAGGTACTGCAAACTCATTTTTCATGTTAACAGACTATTTTATCGGTGCTATGTAGAAAAAGTGGTGATATATAAAGAAAAAACCCTAACAGATCAGTCAGCATGTGTCCTTTCCTTTCTATTTTTTCTTTGCATTTACATCTAGTAATCCCCTAAAGAACCTGGCTTCACTTTTAGCCCTCCAAAAAATCTCTGAGCTTCTCCTTTCATCTGGAGTCTCCTCGTAGGCTATAGATCTGTCATCTTGCCTGATCTGTAAAGGCTTCGCAGATTTCCAAGTAACCATTGTAAGACTTGAGGAATGCTCTATGAACCAAAAAATTATGAGAGTACAAGGATTACTTTCCTCTCAGGAGATGCCACTGAACTAAAATCAATCATATGAATTAAAGGCTTTTGACAAATAAATAATTCATGTACACTAAATTAATTAATGAATTTCCAGGACAGGCTCAGCACATTTTCCTGAGTTAGCCATCAGCACATCAGCAGGGCCATAACAGTTCTGCTATCTTTGCTCCCCATGGTTATAATTCAGATTTGGAAACAGGTTACTATTTGCATAATGCTTGAGCATCAGGGAAAGGCTTTCTTTCTTTCTTTCTTTCTTTCTTTCTTTCTTTCTTTCTTTCTTTCTTTCTTTCTTTCTTTCTTTCTTTCTTTCTTTCTTTCTTTCTTTCTTTCTTTCTTTTCTTTCTTTCTTTCTTTCTTTCTTTCTTTCTTTCTTTCTTTCTTTCTTCTTTTTCTTTCTTTCTTTCTTTTTTCTTTCTTTTTTCTTTTTCTTTCTTTTTCTTTCTTTCTTTCTTTCTCTCTTTCTTTCTCTCTTTCTCTCTTTTTCTTTCTTTAATAGCCAAAATAAGGCTGTGTATATTTGTCTCTTTTTATTCACCCCACCCATTGCAAGATACTGGGAGCAAAGCAACTGTTTCTTCATAAACATTCTGACTACAGTGGTGAATAGAGTTGACATTTACATAAATGGATTGCAGTGCAGTTGTTGAACGTATACAGGGATGATTCTATAATCCAATTTTAATTAGACGGATGTTGCAAGCACACAAAAATCACAAGCCTTGCTCCCTGTGGTGATGCCATCCTGGCAAGGAATCAATCACCACTGCCCTGGTTGCCATAGAAACTGATAGCCCCTGCACCACCATCTAAGTGGTAAATGATTGGTGGTGCACTCATGGCGCGGGGAGAGCAATGAGTTTTTATATCCTGTCCAGCAGCTGTGCCAGAGAGTTAATTAAAAGCAGAGAACATGAAATAAATCTAAATCTGTGAAGAAATGAAATGTACAGTACAAATTGAATTCCCATGTTGGACAGAAATTAATATGCAGCGCAAACCAGGGAGCTGCCTGAATAAGCAGCAGCTATGAATCCTGGGAACCAGCACCTCTGCGGCGGCTGCAGCCCGAACGTGGAGGCAGCACCTCCTTATCTCATTGCCTAAACAAGCGCTTCCTTCAGCGCTTGTGCTGGCTGGTGCATGCAAATTGCAGCCTCAAATGTTAAAGGTTTGCACAAAGGCAGGAAGGACAAAGCTTAACTAAGATCTAATTAACTAACTGTTAGCAACTGCAGTTTATCAGCTGTGAACATGGTGTAAGTAAGTATTTGTACTGCTGTACCCGAATACACCAGAAAACCTCTGTGAAAGTCAATGTGTTTTTATTGATAAGCCGTGAATTCTGAAATCACATTTGAAATATCACAGGTATGGTAACTGCCCCTGAAATGTCTTTCTCAGAATAAAATTAGTTCTGCATAACATATTTTTCAGTAGAGTGGGATGCAGCTGATCAGGCATGAAATACCGAACGAGAAGGCACAAGGCTGCCACAGCCCAGCTTTCCTTCCCCCTCAGCACCACCACTTAGGAGGCAGATTTCGGTGAAGGGGACCGCGCAGCTCGACTCTGGAGAGAATTTTAACTGCTTGCGCACAACGAGCATGGCAAGCGGTCAAAGACGCAGCAGCTGAACTCCCTCCGCTGTGAACAAGTTTTGTGCTGAGGCAGTTTTGTTGAGTACCAGATGCAAGTGTCTCATCTTCAGCCATCTTCTGATTACTGATCAGTCATCTTCAAAGCCTAGCAACAAAAGTGACTTCCATAGAATACCTTCTACATCTGAGGTATTTTAGGTGCCTTGCATCTTTTATCAAATCTTAAAAATGAACTTTTTCGGAAATTTCCCATGCTAACCTATTAGGTCACTCTGGTTGGGATGGGCCCTGGCCATTTTTTACCTTTTTTTCAAGCCCTCTTTTCTTTGCTTGTCAGTGAAGAATCTTATACCTGACTTATCTGGACCAAAGTCTGGGGATTTTTCTCAGACATCTGAAACTTCATGAGAAAAGGCAAGGTGCTCTTGGATATATTTCTCGAGATGAAGCTTTATATGGCATCCTACCTCTGCTCTCTCTGCATTCCTGATCATTGCTCAGAAACAAGTAAAATAATGAGTGGTTCTACAATTCCCCTCTTTTTGGCTTTAAAATCTGAAGATGATATGGCAATTTTAGTGGATGTTTTAGAGCCGTCAGTAGAGGACAGACAAATAACAAACCTATCTCAAATGGCAGTTATGCAAATTTCCTAGCAATTTTTCACTGCAAAGCTAGAAACTCAAGTTTTAATTCTTTAACAGTGCACTTCCTAGTGCCTGTAATACTTTCTCCAGCAAGAGACGAAAAATTGATCTTCTCCTGGAAGATCGCAAGTGTAGCAAATTGTGAAGTATCACAGTTTATTTTGTATGGTTTAAGAAAGGTGTTGCGCAACTGGTGTCAAAAAAAGTGCTGATGAAGCCTACTCACAGTTTCTCTTAAGCCTTCCAGCCACAAATGAAGTAAAAGCCTTAGCAATGTCAGCTTAATAAGAAACTGATAAAAACTCTCAATTACATTTTTAGTGATTTGTTGTCACTTACGTAAGTTGCATGGTCAGCCTAGCAAAAGTTTCATGTTAATTCCTAGCAAAAGTTTCATGTTAATTCTGTGCCTGCTTCCAATAAAAACTTTTTCATATTTAAAATTTGTGTTTACAAATATATGTGCAAAATTTTCTAATTTTGTCTCATATTACCAATGACCTTCCAAAAAAGCATTTTTTATGTAGCAATTCTAAGCTCGAAATATGTCCTTTTTTGTTTCAAATGCTGGCAAATTTTGTAAAGAATAAAGATCTCTGCATTGAATAAAGTCACTTTTCACTAAAACAATGTATTTTTCAACTTAAAAACAAAGACACAAGACAGCAAACTGAAATTTAAGAGGCAATTTATAGACTTCTTGGACACCATGTGCTACAAAAGGTATTTTACACAAAGTTATTGTGGTATTGGGAAGCTTAATTTAACTCTAGTTATACCAGAGGATCTAGGTGATGGTCCTCTGGTATTTAATCATATGGTCTTTATGCATAACTGGTTGATATAGAAGTCAATGAGAATTCAGGCAGGAATTGCCAGATGTTTCGTAGTCACTGATGTTACACGGTTGAGAACTATAAACTGACAGGCTGATAGATATTACTGCTTACTTGAAAAGTTAGTTCATGCCATGATAAATCACAATGACTTTTAGCCTGGGAAGAATCCCTGTGGCATGTACAAAATAACATGTAAAGAAAGGCTTAATTAGACATAATTAGGTATTCAGTCCCATACAACACTGAGGAAAGCCACTCATTAAGCCACTATGGTTCCTGCTAAATTAACCTCATGTGTAAAATTATCTAGTTGCTCTCCTTATTACTTTAGTTGCACCTACCTTATCTGTGTTGTTGAAGAGACATCATACAGTGTATACCAGTGATCTTTTTTTCTTAATATGTAGAGTAGCATGGAGAGAATTATTGGCCTAGTAAGTCAACCTTTTGCCAGGTTATGCCTGGAATTTGAGTACTAGTACAGTAAAGATATGTTTCCTGAACTATTGATTATTATCAATGATAATTGTCATTCAGTGTTGTAGTTGCTTTATTATAGTGTAATTATATTATTATGGTCTTCTAATAACAGTAAACAGTGCGTAAAAAAAAAAAAGTTGACGGATGCAACAAAAAGAATTATAAGAGGTAGTAACTGAATACTACATACACTCTGTGAAATGAGCATGTGTTCGTGGGAGAAGAAGATGTAATTTCATTGGGTGAGCATGCATCTGGGACAAAAGAAATGATTTTGAGCTTGCTCCTAATTTACATATCTATGTATATGTTGAGTTTAATGAAATTCCAATGTGTAAAACAAAATGAAACCAGAGCAGGGCCATGAGATGAAAATTAGATGTGAGAAGAATGATGAGATACTGAGCAGCTGTACTTCGGAAGAACTGAATATTGAAAACAGTTTACCTGTTATTGGTTGGCTGCCAGTGAAAAGTGGGCATCCAACGCTTCCACGGGCTTTAACAAAAGCTTTGGAGAGAGGACATTATTGTAGTTTATTATTAATAGGCATTGCCATGTTTGCTCTGGTACAACAGTTCATGAGTTCTGGTGCCACAAACGGTGGTCACCAGCTTGCCACCACTGCTTCCATTCCTGCTGAAAGGTGGGTGCATTGTTGGAGCTTTTAGTTTTTTAATTTTAGGGGGCATGTGGTCTTTTTGCGTGCACTTCTCACCTTCCCTGAAGTGAGCTATCATTAAAAAGGAATTGTTCTTCCCACAAAAAAACTACCCCGGATGTCACACGATCTCCATGTCTCTTGGTTGAAATCATTATCTGTAAACGTCTGTGAAGAAATATCACATAAGTTTCATGTGTTATTAAATATTACACTGCCCGATTGTCATTATTTTGGAGTTGTGCTATGCATTATAATCTTGGACTAGGCTGAAAGCCTAGTTCTGACTGTTTTGGGAGACTTTTGTTGATGCTGCTCAGCACCGCTTCACTGCTGGCAGTGAAATTTACAAAAGCATTTGAAATAACCTAGTCTCCAAACTCTCTGTCAGTGGGAAGTTTAATTCACTTAAATGCCTTCAAAATATCACTTTGTTCTCAAAAGTGTAATCAGTGATGGGTGGTAGGAAAAGTTGCAGTTTTCCAACATTAATGGTGAAATCATCTTTGCTTGTTCTTTCAGGTGGTTCTTTAAGTATTTTGTCCTATGTGTTCCTCAAGGCAAGGAATCTGCAGGAAGAAACCCAGTATCACAGAGCAGTACATGGGTAGTTTATTTCCCCTTCTTTCTCACCATTGACAAAATATTAATCTACTTTACAAATGAATTGCAATACAAGTTAAACAGTAGGGGTAAATTTTGTTTGTTTGTTTGTTTTTGTTTTAACCATTTTTTCTATCTATCGCAAATCTGCCAATTTAGAGCTAGTTTAGTGCTCCTGATCTGCATCACTTCAGCTGTAACTGAGTGCTCTGAGTGTGCAGTATTGTTCTTTAAATAGCTAACATTATGGCTTGTTTCATGGTATAGGTGAAGGAGAAAAGTTCATGCTACGCATTTTCTTGTGTGGTAATGTTTTACTGACCTCTACAGTAAAAAATAAATATATACTTACATTTTCCTTACCATTCTCATGCTAATACACCAGGCAATAAAACAAACAAACAAACAAAACACACTTAAAGAACCAGACTATAGCTATCACAATATAGAATTCCATCATCTAAATGTAAAATTTCAACAGTATAAATAAAATAACAGGACATCTGTTTTCCTATCAAGTACAGATATGTCGTAACCACAACGGTTTCATCACCTGAGCTGTACATCATTTCTGTTGCTAACATATTTCAAGAAAGTGAAAAAGGTAGGTGGTGGTTCAAGATAAAGACAATGAAGTACTTCCTTGAAGAATGTAGAGCAAAACTGTGAAACTCTTTGCCCTGGTATGCTGTAGCTACTGACAGTTTATATGCATTCAACACCAATTCTGCTAGTTCATGGAGAAAAAGCCTGTGGAAGGCTGTTAAGCAAGCATGCACAACCTCAGCCTCTAGAAGGCATGGAGCCTCAGCAAGGTGGAGGCACGGACCATTCAAAGCGAGCGCATCCTTCTCGCCCTTTTATGCTCTTCCCTGGACAAGCACCACCAGCTCCTGCAAGAGATGGGGTTGTGGGGGGCAGAGCATTGGTCTAACTCAAGATACCTGTTCTTATGTTCTTGTTTAAATGGAAGAAAACGTGTTTTCTTTGGTGTTTTTTTTTTTTTTTTTCCCCAGGTCTCTACATGTCCTTGAGTCCACATGGAGGAAAAATAATGTTTTAAGACATTTAGGAGCATTTTTAACATTAAGGAAAATAGGTTAAATCTTGCAGATTTTCCATACTATAAAAATATTCCTTTTGAAATCTCCAGTTCCTCCTCCTTCCTCTCTCCCATCTCCAACGCACAGCTGCCATGCTTGCAGCATTTCAAAGGATGTTTTCAGGTCTTTTCAGGTTCCAGTTCCTGTTTAAAAAAAGAAAAAAGAAAAGAAAAGAAAACCTAAATCATAAGCAGTTTGACACCCGCAGTAGGATCTAAAACCTGAAAAAAGCCTCAGCCACCTGTGAAAAGCTGCTGAATGCTACAGCTGCATGCTCAGAGGTGGAGACAGCATTCACACTGCCTTCCTCATGAGTACACGTAGGGACGATGCACCATACGGGTGTGTAGACGGTTTCCTCTCCATCTGAACAGTTCAGTCAGGTACACGAAAAAACCTTCCATTTTCCTTTCCTGAAATGGTAATCATTGAAGTGGCTTTCACAGAACTCAGTGAATTAGCAATTGAAAAAGCAGGGTCAGAGGCTTCATTGGGTGAATGGTGCAGCTCTGCTGAGCTCAGCTGATGAAGAGGAGTGGCAAGCCTGCCTCTGGATGCACAGTACGCTTGTGTGATAGGTAGATTGCAACAGAGAAAAAGGGAAAATAATGAGAATGAAATGACTATATAGCAAATACATAACTAAGGGGATGAGAGCAGTAGCAGCATATTCACACAGTGGAATCTTTTCTTCCCCCATTTTTACTGTAATGTCGATGAGATTTCTTGCATGGGTGCAACTGGTGGGATTTGAATTAGCTTCTTAGCGTCAGAGAAACCTTAAGCATGAAACCACGCACAGTAAAGTTCACAGCAAAATTCATGCTCAGTTGCATGGAGCAAGGATCTCACAAGGCACTGGCCAAGGTGAGGGCACCACATCTGTGCCCTTCCTGACAGGATCCATATCCCCAGTTCAGCACCAGCACTAAGATTGAGTCAAGCTATGTATGTTTTTCATAATACCTTAGTCAGAAATCTCCAAGCAGCTGAGGAGTGCCTATATCACTATTATATTGATGGGTTATTTTCACTAACTCACCGTGTACATTTAGCCACTTGAATGTTTGGTACAGCACCCATACAGCTTCCCCAAAGGACACTAGCCTTTGCAAGGTCTGTTGAGTGCTCTTCTTCAGGGTGCTTTGACAGGTCAGCCAGAAGATGAGCATTGAACTATTCCTAAAGAGAATTAATCAAATGAGGAATATAGATATTGAGGAAAACTAACAGAAATGAATCTCCAAGCTTTCAAATGAGTGTATTTGCTGTGCTTCTTGCATATAAATCCTAGAAAAGCTAATAGAAAAGCAAAGCAATGGTTCTTGTATATTTTTGGGCAATCAACATACCTGAAAAAAAAAAAAAAAAAAAAAAGTTTACTGTGCCAATGATAGGATGAGTTAAAATCCTACAGAAAAGTAGGGTACTTAGTTTTACAAGTTTGAAAAGTAATTTCAGCACAACCATATTGGTGCCATCTAACCTAAATTATGTACAGCTTTAAGTAAGTACCTCTAAAAGTCTTTTAAGAGGACACCTTTCAAGTTTGCTGTTTTTCTTAATCAGTTTTCAGACAGCTGTAAGTCACTCTGATCTATATGAAGAAATTCTAAAAAGAGAGCGGAATGTATTCTCCCTCTCTGCAGTTTAAAATCAGTTTAATTCCACTGAGTTTAGAAGATTTGTTCAGTTTAAAAGTAGCAGAAATGAGATCATAAACAGAGCTACTGTTTTTGATTTATTTAACTGTTTGAAGTGAAGAAAAGAATCAGCATTTCCACATCAGTGTGGAAGAGGAACTGTTCAGTGATGAAAGGGGGGAGGGGAAAGGAAATTTATTTTCTTTTCTGTTTAAAAATTGTTAAGTCTCCAGATTCCTCACCCTCTCACCCCCCACCCCTTAATAAACAGTGAAAACTGTTAATGACAAGCATTCAGAGCAGGAGAATCTCATGGGATACGTATATACCGAAAAAGTGAGCAGGTTCTGAATATGAAGGACAGCTGCTGTGTTCAGGGATCTGAAGTCAAGCAACTGTTTCCAAGGGAGAGACACCATTATTTTCAAGTGGCCTACACTTTTAATCTGATTCCCTCTATTCCACATCAAAGAAAATTTCAGAGCCTGACAGGTTAAGCTGCAAAGTAGCAGTGATTAAATGAATAAACTTAACAGCCTAAAGTGATGAGATGGTGCCTCAGGCTGCTTCCATCTACTCTTGTGGAGCCACAGAGGCTGTACTACAGAATTACAGAAAAATTGCAACTCACATAAATTACTGTCGATGTTAGTTCACAGTTGATAGCTTAGAGTTCATAGTTAATAAAGGTCAATGATACCCTACGCGGGCTGTGTTTTATCTTTGGAAATTAGGCTGGCTTCTTTCGTAGATTTTCTGCACCATGGTAGAAACTTTGGTCTGATTCATGGTTGTTTCCCTGATGAAACATGGACTGCTTCACAAATATCTTACCTGCAGTAGTGAGGGAGCTGATGAAGAAATATTCTTTTCAACTGTGTCAAAGAACTATGGAGAAAGGGAAAACAATTGTCTGATAGAGAACTTCCTGGAAGTGGCAGGGACAACCCAACCCTTCTATCACATTACCTTTAAATTGTATCTGCCTTTTTGTAGACAAACTTTGTTAGCTAAAGCTTGCAAGGCTTTTCTCTTCAATGCCACAAAAAAAAAAATAGGAGGTGNAAAAAAAGGCAAAACTTCTTTCTATGGGCAAAATAAATGGTCTTTTTTTTTTTTTTTTTTTTTTAACAATATAAAACATAAAACAATGGAAAACAGGATCATGCTGTTTTGGAAATTACATCAAAATTCTGAACAATGGCAATTTTTTTTCCAGATTTGTCCTTTGATTACTGAAGTACCATCCAATATTTTCCTCTTGTTCATGTCATTAGTGACATACTGTTGGATAGGCAGTGAATGTTAGGAGAAAAGTATATTATGTCAAATTTAAATATTTTTTACTTTTTATAAATTATTTCAATTATATTCTATTGCATGATTAATATTTATAGTTGGAGCAACCTTAGGCACAACTTTAGGCATAATTTGCTTCATGCCCATATACTTTCCTGATAGAGATCAAACATAGCTGCACTGAGTGAGGATGAAATGTTGCTGCCTGATCTGAGGTGAGGATCTGTTGAGTATCTTCTATGTGCCTGTCAAGGACATCCTCAATGCCCTTTGTTGTTGGTGGTGTAACAGCTACCAACTGACAATACAGTGAGGCGTTCTGGTATCTATCAACTTGCTTGAAGCGCCCACCAACCTTCAAAGCTATGGAGAAACTGAATTGCAGCATCTGAGCCACACTGACAAAGGTGTCATAGTTTAACAAATAACTATGCATCAGCTGACCTGCAGAAACTTACTGTGTATTTTCTCAGAGACAGTGGCAAACGACAGGTAAATCACTCTAATTTCTTTTGCTGAGATTTTGCCCAATTCTTTCCCATTTTTATCTACATGAGAGCACAGTACTTTTAAATTTCCTTTTATGGGCACACATTAGCTCGTGTTGGCTTAATTTTGTAGCAGTAGCTCAGGAGCATTTCCAAATCTTTAGCTCTGTCAATGAGAGGTGAGTTTAGAAAATTTATCCACTATTTTAGCTGTTTTGCTGGGAACTGCAATCAGTTAAGCTCTTATGTAAATCCAGCCCTTTATATTTTGGTTAAAACAAGACACAAGCAGATAGTCAACTACTCCTAACCAAGCCAGTAGCCTAAAGCTGTAGTAGTCTACAATAACGCCATGGGGCCTATGGTATCGTCATAGAAAGGTCTCTGGCTTTTCCTGCTGAGCTGGGGACAATTAACCCCTTTCACAAGTGATGCTTGGAACATGCATGGATCAAAGTTTTCTGGATATCGTACCTGCACTGCTGGTCTGATGTCATCATTAATTACACTTCAAGTTTTTCAAGGTCAAATAGAAGTTTAGCTAGAAATTTACATCAGGCAGAAAACTCCGTTCTCAGTAGCAAGGTCTTTCAAAGCCTTTTTCTAACTTTTGGCAGTGATATACTATACACTGCAGGCTCACTATGTCTCCTCAGCAGGTCATATATTTTTCTTTATGCTTAGCTGAGTAGAGCTAAGATTAATTTTTAAATCATGTTGTTATATTGTCCATCTTTACTGTTGCATGCAAAGTGGATAATTGCTATTTTAGAAGTCCTTGAGTTACAAAACTAATTTTCTTCCCTAAAATTCTATTGTTTCAAAATGACCACCATTTGCTACTTACAGGATATGCGTGTACATCATTTACACAGAGAGACACATATGCCCAACCACTAGCATATATTCATACTCAAACACACAAGATAAATTATTTTTTTTTTGTGCAAGTGTCTGCTTTCAAAAGCGGGGGAGAATTTGGTCACTTCTACAAACAACTCTGAAGAAAAAATTTCCCATGAAAGGGAGATTTCTGCTTCTGTTAACTAAACAAAATGTATTAAAATACAATGAAGCTCCTTTGCATGAACATACAGTACATCAATAATTCAGCTAAAATTTTGAAGTTCCTGTGCTTCACTGCATAAAAAGGTAAACTACAAAGCTGACCTAATTTTTAGGGATAAGCCTTCTGCAAGAATATGTTTTCTGTATACCAAAACAGTTTCTTTCTTGTGTTCTCTCTCTCTCACACAAACACTTTTTTATATGAATATGAAACAAATGAATTTTTTATAAGGACGTTGTTTGCTCAGTGAGGTTGCTACGTTTTCTGTGTGTGAATAAGGGACAGGATGCACACTTTCACACTCAAACATTTCTACAGTGAAATTTTTGCTTTTTCTCCACAGAATCATATTATCAAGTTCTGGCAAGCTTTCCACCTTAGAGGCAGCTCTCCAATACAGTGGTCCCTGGATCAGTGGTCTTTTACTACTGATCAGCATCAGGAAATATGACCTCTGTTTACTCAGATCTTCTGCCAAAATATCTATGGCAGACAGACAAGGTCCTAGCTATTCCCTGCTTCCCTCATCCTTTTCCCTGTTGACTTGTCCCAGAAGCAATCAACCCAGACCAGCTCCATTTCTCTCTTCAGGTCATCTTCAGTGCCCAAAGGGTCAGTTTAATCCTGCAGGTGACCTGTGATTGCCTACTCAGGCATTCAGTACAAACCTCCTGCTAGTTGATGTAGGGATACCAGAAGATGTTCAAAATTATTTGTCTTATGCTCTTGTTTTCACTATACAGTTGGTTCAACGTATTAATTTTCCTGATTCTTGACCAGGTGTAAGCCAGTTATAGAAACAGCTTGATGAATTTGGTCACTTCTCATCAAATCCGCTAATCAGTTATTCTATATTTGACTGGTTCTGAAGGGTTTCATGTTTAAATATGTGTCAGCTCAATACCTAGTGAGGGTTTACACATGCTGACTGGAAATTGATTAAATCTTCTCCTCAGATCATGTACAAAACTGCTATGGTATTGCTTCAGAAGCGTCAGGCACTGTGTAATCAGTATGCAACAAATAAAGAAAAAAAACGAATAACAAGCATTGCTGGAATGAACAGAAAACCACTCAAATACATAATGACTTAGCAGGGCCCCCTGGTACAACTGATCAAGGCACTAGAGCAATGTCTCTGATATCATATGACAAATTAGTAAATTTGGGAAAAAAAAAAAAAGAACTGCAGTTGCAATGTGCTATTAAAATAAGACAGAGAAAGAAAGAGAGACATTAAAATTACTACCAAAGTTTTACTTTCATTTTATAGGAGGGACATGCTAGGTGAAATTCTCAAATCATGAAGAGAAGACAGCTGCTCTAACCTGAAACAAAATTCCTCCTGATTTCAGAATTTGCAGTTTTCTTAAGCAGAAGATTGTGAATAGGCCAGATAGGTGTGAGATTTTTAATATCACTTAGATATTTTGTCACCTGATGTAACCATGCTTCAGAAGGTGTGATTAAAAAAAAAGGAATAAAATGTGCCTGTATTTTTCTCCCATCAGGGACTAAATATCTCCTGAAATCACAGTGGAAAAATATCCTGCAAGGCCATTGTAGGTGACCAAGAAAAGCTCTAAATCAGTACCTCAGTGTGATGTAAACGTGGCACAAAGGAATAGCAATCAGATGTCTTTTCTAACTTTACAAGCAGATATTGCCACACTGCAAAGTCACAGACAAATGTCACTGACTTAACTGTCCACTGTGGGAATTTTTTTTGTCAACGGGAAAGATATCAATGATATATTTTGGATAAGACACAAAAAGTAACGGAACATCACCAAATCTGTCTGGAGTTTCTAGTGATGTCAGCAGAGGAGCAGAGAGCTCAAAATCATAATCATTGCTATATGGAATACTCAGTAGGGTAGTAGAGTTTCACTATGGATTGATTAAAATTGCTTTTTTTTTTTTTCATTTTTCCAGAGAAATTGACATTGTGCAACTTATGATGTGTTACAATAAGAAGCTCACACTGTGCTCTGAATTTGGTTCTCAAGATTTAACACATGCAACTCTCCTTGTTTCCCTCAGTGCTAATGGATTTTGTTAATCTTCAGGTCCTACCTCCCATTCAGGATACTCAGTTTTGGTTATCCATGTGAAGCTGCAAGAGGGATCTGAGTAAGGAGCACCATATAATAGGATATAATCCAGGCTGTGTCAAGTCTATTTTAATCCTCCTCTAAAGATCCCCAATAAATCTGACCACTGCACAAGTTTAAGTACCAAGCACAGCAGCCAAAGGTGATGAAAATGAAGAGACCTAGAGCAGCTATAGTAACTCACTGACATTATGCCAAATATTCTGAGCCAAATTCATCCCTCGTGTAAGTGCTTTGACTACAGCGGAGTTACACGAGAGATGAATTTGTACAGCATCCTCTGATTACAGGGAATTTCAGTTCTAAAACAGGGGATAAAATCTCTGACCCGAGCATAATGAAGAGACATGGACTGGCAGGGATCAAATAAATGAAGATGGAAACTCATTGACTTGTACTATCCTGAAAGTCAATCTGCCCTTGTAAAACTTTATTCAAACATTGCAGCAGATGGAAATACATACTTGGAGCTCTCCAAATCATCTGTACAAGAAGAAGATAAAGTGTACATTCACTGAGGCTGCAAACAATATTATTGAGATTAAACTGCAGCAGAGGAAGAAAATGTGTTTTTCAGGCACAGCGCTGCAGGATCTACAAAACAGCTATTACAGGCTTCAGAGGAAGAAGACAAGAGCACACAGGATAATCACTGGACCAGCTTCCTCCATGGGGCAATGTACTGAGTTGTGAGGACATACGCAGTCTAATCGGAATATTTCCCCAGAAACTGTTGTGTTTAGGGATGTTTTTATACAGAAAATTCTTTTCAGTTTGCTTGTTCCTCATTAATTCTTTTTTTTTTTTTCTTCTGTAGCTTTGCAGTGTGTTGCAAAACCACTGAAAACCACAAAGGCAGAACTTTCAATGTTCCTACTTTTGTGGGTTGAATCAGTCTTGCCATGTAAAATACATCAAAATGCAATGAAATACCAAAAGCAGCATGAAGTACTAGGTGTAAAAAATGAAGGATAAGTCTTCCTGCTAAGAATAATTTTACTAAGAGTAATTCAAGGGAATAGGCTTTCTTCCCATGTCCTGACACGTTAGATTTCAGAACCTAAAACTGCTTTCAGATAACCCACACATTAACAATCTTCAACTCCCATGATCACCAGTAACCTTTTTCTTTACAGTGCTATAAGTATGCAATAGGCAATAGCCAAACTGTTCCACATGAAACTAGGTATGGTTGCACGGCCCACAGTAAGCACCTCTTTTTCATTAATGGACGTCCTCAAATTGCATGAACTATGTTGCTTCCTAAGTGTAATCACAGGTTAGCTTTCCTTTCTGGCTATTAAATTTAACTGATAATATAATAAATAAATAATCAGATTTATTTGTGCCATTTTTTCTCAAGACTTATTAAAAGAGCACTTGCATGGCACAGTGAATTTTCTGCTTCAACATGGTGTATATAACCACAGCAACATCTGTCCTCAGTGGCTCGTCAACATGTCTTACTGTTTGGTAAATACTTTTTTTTAATGTTCCCTTGGACAGAACACGCAATAAAATTGCAGGGAAATGTAGCAATTTTAGAATGAAAAGATTACAAACAATACAAAAACTTCATCAGAATTTGATAGTTTTGTATCCTTTGTTAGGATTTAAAAGTGTTAGGCCTTTTAAAATGTGAAGGCCAACTATAGATGTCAAGACAATCTATGAATTTGGGGGCATATTTTGTATGAAAGTAAATATAAGTGTTTGAAATCTTGGTATAGATTAGTTAAGCAGTTATGAATTCCTTTTAATGCTACTAGTTTATCCACACTTTAACTGTTTTTTGTTTGTTTCTTTCTTTCTTTTGTTTTTTTTTTTGTTGTTGTTGTTGTTTTACACAAACTGTTCAGCATGCTTAAAAGATATTTTTAATTTGATTATAGATACAGCATATCTGATCATTTCCTGAAACACTAGTCAGATGCTTTCCCTCTCAACTTCTTTTGCTATCATTGAGTTTTTAGAGTTCTATTTCCACTTCTGTTAGCTCTAGTCTAATTAATTTCTTACTACAAGGTATCAGTAGAGACAAAATATAAGGTAAAAATTGTTCAGGAATTAACTGTTTGCTACCAAAGCCAAGCCTGAAGAAAAAATTGTCTAACTTTTTAAGGGTGAATCTGATGTCCTTTAAGCATCATTAACACTATCATTTTAGGTGCTAACTGACTGAATGGGTTTACATTGTGCTAGGAATTTTGCTGCTACTGACGGTAGCAGTATATCAATGAAATGAAGTTAAGCACAGCAAACATAATGAACATTACAATTTGTACTCTCATATAAACTAATCTTATCAGGATTTTAAACAATGATGTGTCATTATACAGCATTATCATTTTGTCATTTTTGTCATACACTCTTCAAACACTTTGAAGAGTGTGTAGTTTTGACTGGAAGACTGACTGGACAGTGACTAGAGTACAAAGGTCTCTCCATCTGGACTTCATCAAGAAGTCTTCCTCTGCAGAAATTTCTGAGAAGTTCAGTAAATTTATCATATTGGACAGGTANTTTTTTTTTTTTTTTTGCCTAGTAAGATAATATTTTCTGGAGATCCACAATTAACAGGAGACTACTGATTTAAAATCATACATCATTTCATAGCCTTTTTAAAGCTGTTGTTTCCATTTAATGTAAAAGAGTGTGGTAAATGAAAATCTCACAATAAAATGCATTTTTTTCCTACCACATATTTTACGCATTGCATACAATTTTGCATAACTTGTTTCATGGCTCCTCTTGTCTGCTAAACTCTTGGTTCTTCTCATTAATCTCAAAAGTCTTTGGAAGACCCTTAGGGAAAAAATGAAAACACTGGATTACTGAAAACGATGATATGATTCCGAAATAAGCAAACTCATGAGGAGGTTTGGAAATTCAAAGTCATTCTAAAAATGACAAGCTAAAAAGCGTAGATTTGAATATTTATTTATTCTTCAGAGTGTGTGCATAACTTGAACATGCAAACAATCTCAGTCCCTACTCCAAGACACACAGAGAGATTAAAGAGTACTCAATCTGAACCCACAATATCCTTTTTTTTCCCTCATTTTAATGCTACTGCTTTAAAGGATGTGTACTACAATTTTTGAATCAGTGGTTCCAGGATCTGGCAAACATTTTAGGACTGCTCTCCTGCCAGAAATATTTTTCTTTTCTTCCATATCTATGCAGGGAGTAAAGGGAGTAATAAGAATCATTTGCTTTTGTCAAGCAGCAGAAAGGTTTGTAGACATTTTTATATGCTGCAGGAACATATAAAGATCTGAAAAATGCGTAAGCCTGCTGAGAGATGACTGGTTGCATAGCAAGAATGGTTGCAGTAAATGCAACTGAGTCAAATCTCCACTTTGTTGTTTAGAAGTCGAAATGGAATAAAAGATGAGGTTATTCAAACTGATCTTACCAGTAATTTCAGGAAATATTGTACAGTTGGAGACACAAATATAGAAACTGGTACAAACACAAATAATTGGAAACATCTGCTGAGGGCTGGACATAACACAAGGTGGTGATGGGAGTTGGCTGCACCTTGCCTTTTCTTGAAGTCTTTACCAAGTAATGACAGCACTGATATTTCTAAGAAGACTTCATGAGACTCCTCCTGTGTAAAATGCTGGGGAGAACTGGTGGATCATCAGTCCACTGAGACATGATCACTCCCTGCCAGCTCAGCTCTTGCTCGGGAGCAATGGCCTATGCAGAGCTCCCAGAAGGACAAAGCTGAGAATGGGTTTTGTCAGTTAGGTATCTTACTGGCAAATTTTAGGGTGCGATTGCAGCATAGGCTTCAATCTGAATACTGTTCATTTATTATTCTAAAATTAACTGGCTGCTAGAAAGTCATAGAAAGCAGAAAGATTTCAGAAACAACATGATTTCGTCAAATTTCATCATTTTTTAAGTCTGATGAAAGATGACAAAGAGTTTCAAGTTTGAGCTCTAAAACGCATTACACTGTTCTCAGTGAAAAGTTATGGCCATATATGAGTTACTGGCAGACATATCTGTCCAGCAGGGAAAGGTGCTGTATAGTGCTCCCACACCAATGCCTTCTTGAACTGGGTCATCAGCTGGAAGCAGCCATTCTAGTTAAAGACTGCTAGTGTGTAACTCTTAGCAGGGCATGACCATCCTGACTGCAAGCTTTAACACAGACATTTAAAGATCCTGAAAATCATTTAGTTACAAGAGAAATAATGTATTTTGCAATTTAAACGATGCTTGAGAAAGACTTTTCATTATTCAAACTCCTTGTGCTGGACATCCAAACAAGAAGGGAAATTCCATTTCTGCATCCCTACGTGAAAACCTCGTTGAGTTTGATGACGATCTAGCTGTAGTAACACAGAGCAGTATTAACCATCAGTTTGGCCAGATACAGAGATGACTTTTCAGGATTCCAAAGCTAAGCAATGAAATTGCCACTAGCATAAAACAAGTTGCATGTAGCATAAATTGTTCCATGTTAACATTTACTAGTAGCCAAGCATTGGTCAACTCCTATTTCCTGATGAAAACGGTTTAACTGATTTAAGAGAAGGATGTTTCATTTCAAAAAGCCAATAAAGCTTGCAGGAAAAAAATAATTGATGATACTTTTTGGAAACATTTGGAACCATCTTTAAAATACAACACTTACCAAAAGTGGTAGGCTTAGACAAAGTTAGGGGTTGAATCCCTTAATTTAAGTGAGACCACATCATTTATCCCTCAGCATCTAGAACACCTTTTTCTGAACTCCTTTCAGTTGAGCCATACTTAGGTCTAGGGATAAATTCTGGACTCCTAAAGGAAATGAGCTGTGGAAAAGCCTGAACACGAGAAATTTCTTAAAACTACCTTTGTGCTAAAGGACTGGGAGCTGTCTAGTGCTACAAATTTTATTTTTTTAAATTTATCTGATGGAGCAGAAGAGAACTGCAGGTCAGTATAGCAACATCAGTTGGAGAAAAGTGATAGAATCCATTCAGAAGAGTAGGAAGCGAATACATGGGTAAGCATTCTCTAATGATATTGATGACATATACTGATGACACAATGATATTAAAGATATCAGAGTCTGCTGACAAAGCCAGCTACTAGGTGGACAAGGGAAATCTAGCTTGTATAGAATGCTTTAGGTTTGGGCCAAAAAGCAGTCAGTCAGTCATGTCTCTCATTAAAGGCATTTAAAGAGTCTCAGAAGGGATAGGTGAAGTGGAAATGAAAATGGAAAATGGAATAAGAAATGGGAATAGAAATGGAGTATGGAATGAAACAAGTCATTTTCATGCCTGATGTTTCTGAATCTTCAACAGTGGATAAGAAAAACAGAAAGGATAGAGTAGAAAAGCTATATAGGAAGGAGATAAGGATTATAAAAGACATAAATTGGTTTCTTACAGGGACTGGACAAGTAGCAAAATATAATGAGGAAACTAATTATCAGCTGGAAGATATAATAAAGTATAGAAGATCTCCTAAGAACTCTGGTTACTTGCCAATCTCTGGCTTAATTTTCAGATCAGGGGAGTACATTTCCATTTGAGTATTTTAGAAAGACAACCGTATTTAAAACAGGTACTTTGATTTCCCACAATGAGAGAGACCTCAATAAACCACCAAAAATGTTTTCTGTCTATACTGCTTGACTTCATCAAGGCATTTGGGTTGGTGCTCATCACGTTGTTTTCTGAATGCTTGTAACCTAATCATTGCAACTGAAAAATTAGATTTTACCCCTACTCTACTGACATGCTCTGAGACTATAATCTTTTAGTAGTTTGTTATCCAAATTTTTTATCTTTTTGTAATTGCATAGAAAGAGATACTTTGATATTTAAAATCTCTGTTGCATTGGATAGTGTGCTCAAGTTGCATCTTTCTCTGGATGACTGTAACTCTTATAACAAGGTTTCCAAAACAAACTCCAGTAGACAGTTTCCAAAAGTATTGTACTTTCATGAATGTCTCTGAAAATCAAACCCAACCAAAGGTGCAAATAAAGTGAAAGTTGTAATGTATAACATGGAAAGAGAACACAGGAGCAGAGGAAAAACATTTAGTTGCCTGTCTGAGAAGTTTCTCAAAGCCTGTATGAACTGGAGCTCATGTCAAGTTGCATAAATCAGCTCCAGAAAACCCTGGAGCAAATTGTGTCAGCGTTGTTATGACACTTTCTAATGACAGTAAAGAGAATTATGGCTTTCTTTTCTTTTAAGCACACTCCCTCTCTTTCCCTGTGCTCCATTCTTTCCCCCCTTTCAGCATTTTTTGTGACAAATCATTCTCTGCAGCATAAGCCTCCCTAACATTCTACAGAGAGAAAAACTCATGTCCATCTCATAAATTCTGAAGCTAGGAGAGGTTTAAATGTACCTAACACGCTCCACCAACACTTAGCCTCATCGGATGGTTTTCTGCCTCACCAATGGAAAGATGCTGGGCTTGGACATAAAGGAAACTGTTCTTCTGCAAGTAACAGATAACAAGAAGTGGCTAAACTTCACAAATGAATTCAGGCCATCCTCTTCACTTATTCCTCTTTCTCATTCAGATGATGGTGGACATTTTTAACAAAGTGAAAAAAAAAAAAATCAGTCTTAAAAATACTACTTTCTTGACGCTTTAGACTTAATCCAATTAAAAACTGCAGGATAAAAGAGGGAAAAGTAAAGAAGGTGAAGTAGTTAAAATAAACAAATAAGAAAAACTATTTCATAAGGCCAGTCCCCTGCCATGGATTGACGCTGCAGCACTTAGGTGAAGAACTCATATAATGCATCATATACTGATGCTGTTGATAACTTAAAAAAAAAAAAGTGCGCACACACATGAGAGAGAGAGAAATACAGAAAGAAAACGTGGTGACAGCCACAGACTTATTAATGGATAGCAACTGGCATTGACTCGATATTTTTTGGATTCAAAAAATCAGAGAATGATTAAGGTTGGAATGGACCTCTGGGAGACATCTGGTCCAACACTCCTGCTCAAGCAGGAATACCTAAAGCAGGTTGCCCAAGACCATGTCAAGGTGGCTTTTGAAGATCTCCAAGAAGGGAGACTCCACAACCTCTCTGGGCAACCTGTGCCAGTGCTTCATCACCCACATAGCACAGAAGTGCTTCCTAATATTTAACCAGAACCTCCTGTATTCCAGTTTGTGTTTGTTGCCTCTTGTCCTGGCACTGAACACCACTGAAAAGAACAGGGCTCCATCTTCTTTGCATCCTCCCTTCAGGTATTCAAAGGCATTGATAAGATTTCCCCTGAGCCTCCTCTTTTCCAGGCTGAACACTTCCAGCTCTGTCAGCCTCTCCTCACAGAAGAGGTGCTCTTCAGTCATCTTGGTGGCCCTCTGGTGGACTCTTTCCAAGATATCTAGGTCTGTTTTATAATGAAGGACCCAGAACTGGACAAAGCACTCCAAGTGCGGCCTCACCAATGCTGAATAGAATGGAATGATCACCTCGACCTGCTGGTGATACTTTGTCTAACACAGTCAAGAAAACTGTTAGCCTTCTTAGCAGTAAGGGCACATTGCTGACTCATGTTCTACTTGGTGTCCACCAGGATTCCAAGGCCCTTTTCTGCACATTTCGGTAGCCCCCAGCACTTACTCGTGATGGAAGCTATTCCTCCCCAGGTGCAGGGCTCTGCACTTCCTGTTGAACTTCATGAGACTCTTGTTAGCCCATTTCTCCAGCTTGTCAAAGTTCCTCTGGACAGCTGCATGACCCTTTGGTGAGTCAGTCACTCCCTCCGGTTTTGTGTCACCCATGAATTTATTGAGGGTTTACCCCATCGTCCAGATCGTTAACGAAGGTGTTAAACAAGACTGGACCTAGCGGTGACCCCTTGTTTCTGGCCTCCAACTAGACTGTGTCACAGGGTCCAGCCATTCTGCCAGTTTTCAGTGCACCTCACTGTCTGCGCATCCAGCCCATATTTCAACTGCTTCACTATGAGGAGATTAGGGGGCACAGTGTCAAAGGCCTTACTGAAGTCCAGGAAGACAATATCTGTTGCTCTCCTGTCACCCATCAGGCTGGTGATTTCATTATAGAAGCTTATCAGGTTGGTCAGACATGATTTCCCCTTGGTGAATCCATGCTGACTACTACTACTAATTTTCTTCTCCTTTGTGTGCCTGGAACTGGTTTCCAGGATTAGCATTTCCATCACTTTCCCAGGGATCAAGGTGAGGTTGACCGGCCTGTAGCTCCCAGGGTCTTCCTTCTCGTCCTTTCTGAAGATGGGAGTGACTTTTGCTTTCCTCCAGCCTTTGGGCACTTCTCCCAGTTACCACAGTCAAGCAAAGTTTACAGAGAGTGGCCTCGCAATAATGTCTGCCAGCTTCCTCAACATTTGTGGGCACATCCCACTAATGATTGATGTTAGAGACAATTCTTCGAGGTAATTTCTTCACTGCCAGTTTGATCTTGTGCAGCAGTAGGTTCTGTGCAGCCTGCATTTGCTAATGCATTTCAGCTTTGGTGACAGGATGGGCATAGGTAATGATTTTCAGCACAGACATACTGTTATTTACAAGCTGAAGAGGCTGACAGAAGTCCATGTTTTCCTGTCTAGGCTTAGATGGCTTTCTACATCTGTCCCTGGTGAAGATGCGTCAGAACTTCAGGAGGGATGAAGCAGGTGTTACCTNGACAGCCACAGACTTATTAATGGATAGCAACTGGCATTGACTCGATATTTTTTGGATTCAAAAAATCAGAGAATGATTAAGGTTGGAATGGACCTCTGGGAGACATCTGGTCCAACACTCCTGCTCAAGCAGGAATACCTAAAGCAGGTTGCCCAAGACCATGTCAAGGTGGCTTTTGAAGATCTCCAAGAAGGGAGACTCCACAACCTCTCTGGGCAACCTGTGCCAGTGCTTCATCACCCACATAGCACAGAAGTGCTTCCTAATATTTAACCAGAACCTCCTGTATTCCAGTTTGTGTTTGTTGCCTCTTGTCCTGGCACTGAACACCACTGAAAAGAACAGGGCTCCATCTTCTTTGCATCCTCCCTTCAGGTATTCAAAGGCATTGATAAGATTTCCCCTGAGCCTCCTCTTTTCCAGGCTGAACACTTCCAGCTCTGTCAGCCTCTCCTCACAGAAGAGGTGCTCTTCAGTCATCTTGGTGGCCCTCTGGTGGACTCTTTCCAAGATATCTAGGTCTGTTTTATAATGAAGGACCCAGAACTGGACAAAGCACTCCAAGTGCGGCCTCACCAATGCTGAATAGAATGGAATGATCATCTTGACCTGCTGGTGATACTTTGTCTAACACAGTCAAGAAAACTGTTAGCCTTCTTAGCAGTAAGGGCACATTGCTGACTCATGTTCTACTTGGTGTCCACCAGGATTCCAAGGCCCTTTTCTGCACATTTCGGTAGCCCCCAGCACTTACTCGTGATGGAAGCTATTCCTCCCCAGGTGCAGGGCTCTGCACTTCCTGTTGAACTTCATGAGACTCTTGTTAGCCCATTTCTCCAGCTTGTCAAAGTTCCTCTGGACAGCTGCATGACCCTTTGGTGAGTCAGTCACTCCCTCCGGTTTTGTGTCACCCATGAATTTATTGAGGGTTTACCCCATCGTCCAGATCGTTAACGAAGGTGTTAAACAAGACTGGACCTAGCGGTGACCCCTTGTTTCTGGCCTCCAACTAGACTGTGTCACAGGGTCCAGCCATTCTGCCAGTTTTCAGTGCACCTCACTGTCTGCGCATCCAGCCCATATTTCAACTGCTTCACTATGAGGAGATTAGGGGGCACAGTGTCAAAGGCCTTACTGAAGTCCAGGAAGACAATATCTGTTGCTCTCCTGTCACCCATCAGGCTGGTGATTTCATTATAGAAGCTTATCAGGTTGGTCAGACATGATTTCCCCTTGGTGAATCCATGCTGACTACTACTACTAATTTTCTTCTCCTTTGTGTGCCTGGAACTGGTTTCCAGGATTAGCATTTCCATCACTTTCCCAGGGATCAAGGTGAGGTTGACCGGCCTGTAGCTCCCAGGGTCTTCCTTCTCGTCCTTTCTGAAGATGGGAGTGACTTTTGCTTTCCTCCAGCCTTTGGGCACTTCTCCCAGTTACCACAGTCAAGCAAAGTTTACAGAGAGTGGCCTCGCAATAATGTCTGCCAGCTTCCTCAACATTTGTGGGCACATCCCACTAATGATTGATGTTAGAGACAATTCTTCGAGGTAATTTCTTCACTGCCAGTTTGATCTTGTGCAGCAGTAGGTTCTGTGCAGCCTGCATTTGCTAATGCATTTCAGCTTTGGTGACAGGATGGGCATAGGTAATGATTTTCAGCACAGACATACTGTTATTTACAAGCTGAAGAGGCTGACAGAAGTCCATGTTTTCCTGTCTAGGCTTAGATGGCTTTCTACATCTGTCCCTGGTGAAGATGCGTCAGAACTTCAGGAGGGATGAAGCAGGTGTTACCTGGAAGGATAAGTTTATCTGACCTGGAGCTGTCAGAAATGATTAAACTAAGTATTTGCATGTAGTTGGTATGGTTGAAATTGATTTTTCTTCTCTAAATTCTACTTTTTTTTTTCTTTTTACCCTGTTGTTACTATATAGCCAGTTAATGCCATAACAGGGTCATGGCTGAAGCTTTCTTCTGATCAGCATAGGATATATTTTAAGTGTGGCTCCCCTGCCATGCAGCAGACTTCATAGATAACTGAAGCTTTCCAACATTCGGCATAGGAATAATGTCATTGGTCACAGCCCAAGGTTTGAAACTTGTATGCACAGGTTTATTCCTTTCTATGCATTTTCTAGGTCAGTTAACCTTTTTTTTTTTTTTTTTTCTTTCTGCTTTTAATTTGTATCACTTCCATTTAATGAGAGTAGTATGTATTTGAACCTGCAACTTGAAATATATTTCCTATGCTTTCATGTATGTTGATAGTCTCTCAAATAAATGCTGCTACTACATCCAGGTGTATTTACTGACATATCATTTATCTGTCAAAGAAATGGGTTTTGAGGCTAACCAGGCATATTATTGAAAATATAGCAAATAGTTGCAGGAAAGAGAGAAAGTGAGAAGAGATGAAAAGAGAAAGAGAGAGAGAGAGAGAGAATGACAAAGAACAAAAAAAGAAAGAATAAAATAGCAAAACAATATAAAAAGGGGGAAATGAAGGGAAGGAAGGAAGGAGGAAAGAAGAAAAGGGATGCAGACATTTTTGAGGTTTCCAACCTGAAAATTTGCAAATTTTTATTTTTAAAAAATTGTGGGGTTTTTTGGAATGTTCTAAAATGATCTTTCTATGTTTTAGAAAGTAAAGAATTTCCGAACTAAAAATATTTGACTTTGGGCCAAATCAAATTCTTGGTGGATAAGGAAGCAAAATTCTTTTATTTCATTTAAC
The DNA here is from genome assembly GCA_013399475.1 of Chauna torquata. NCBI lineage: Eukaryota > Metazoa > Chordata > Aves > Anseriformes > Anhimidae > Chauna > Chauna torquata. The sequence continues at coordinate 36,797 of VXAL01013167.1, read as the reverse complement.
TAATGAGATTATAACTTGAGAAGCAATACTGAATAACTCTTTAGACCTGGCAAAAAAGAGAAAACTCAGTTATTTTCACCTGTTTGGCTGGTAACCTTCTAGGAACATTCTTTTTCTATACTCATACTTACATAAATATACACTAGAGGCATCATGGTTACAAATCAGTCTGATTTTTTTTCTTTCTTCCAGTTAAATCCTGTACCATAAAAGTTTCCAGAAATCCTTTTCCACATTCTCATTTAGTCTTCAGCTCACTCCCTACTTCTCCATTTGGTGAACACGAATCTGCAAAAGCACTTTCCTTCACTTTTCTGAGCAGTTTTTCACAATAGCCTCTATGCCTTCTCTTTCATCTTCTCCTGGGACTGGGGTCTCTCCCTGTCAGAGTCCAGGGGGCTGAGATGGCCGGATAACACTTTTTTTCTCAATCAATAAGAATCTTTTCCATGTTTGTCTAAACTCTTTCTATACATCCCTCATATTTTCCTGCAGGAGATCTCTCCTGTGTTATCTGCTAGTTTGTATCTGTCACTGGGGACAGGTGTCTTTTGGCACCTGTGCTTACTCCCACCTCTGAACAGGGAGCAAGGCATTTCTGCTTAAACATCACTGGGAGAGCCTTTAAGATGTGGGGCAAGAATGTGATGGGAGGCTTCACAGAGGGCTTGCTCTAGACACATATATTGGTCCCACATACTTACTAAGGATAAGAAAGAAATGTGGGCAATGAAACGACAGCACCTTCCACAGGATTTCCAAGGGGACAGGATTTAACCAGGACAACCACCAATGTGTTAGTGCAAGAATATCAGGATTTCACTCATATACTTTTATAAGTATACAGAGATGTGAGTTCCAACAACTAAGTTAAATACAAACAATATTGTATGAAACATACCTTATCGAGATTTCTGCAGTGATCTATTGCTATTACTTTCTTCAAGAGCAAAAGCATCAAGACTTCAAGTCTCAAGTTCTCCAGTTTATGCCATATATCAAATCTTGGGCAGAATCAGACAAGTTTAACTAACATAACAATCCTTTGATTATTAACAAGGTATAGCACATGAGGAAAATTACATAAAGAAGAAATGATGCAAGGCAGGGTCTGGACGTCACAGTGGGTAGCAACAATTCACTCGCGTGGTAGCACCTCATGTGTGTCACAGCCGCGGGGAGGCAGCCATCTATACAAACATAAAGCAGCACTGAGTGGGCAAACAGACATGAGCAAAGCAAAGACTCACCTTATGAAGACCTAAAAAAGTATTGTCTTATGAGTGAACTGAGTAGCCCAGGAAAAATGCTGAGGTAAAGCACTGATATGGTTAAAATTCCTACAGTTCTTGTGGCGAACAATAGTACTGCAGATCTCAGTTACTGATTAGAAAAATGTCATAGAAAATGTTTTTCTGATCAAAAGTCTGGCAAATTGTATCTGACAACACTGGCTATTTTGTGTCTATTTTTAATCTTAATCTCTCCCTGTTCTTTCAGTTATGCAAGGATCAGCCGCAGTACTCTCTGCTCTACAGAATGCCAGGCTTTTAGAAGTGCACCCAATGCACCATTTTAATTTCTGATACTGGATTTAGCACTGCAGTTGTGCTTTACAGCATCTGAAAAGAAGAAACAAATTCAGTGGCACTAAAGAAACACATTATGCAGTGAAAGTAACTGAAATTGTTACATTAGCAAACCTTAGCAGAATTTTTTTTGCTTCTTATTTATTTTTCTCTGTGAATTTGCAGTTTATAGGAAAGCACTTTTCATCTTACCAGTTCCAGTATCTTTGGTGGTTTCATCCAGATGGACAGCTGAACTCCACCACAACCACTCCTTCACTCCCCCTTCTCAGAGGGAGAGGAGGGGAAGAAAGTGTGATGAGAAAGAAAAAGGCTCATGGGTTGAGATAAGGATAATTTAATTAAAGAGAATAGAAAGAGGAAAAACAACCAAAGGCTATGCAGAAGCAAAGAGAGAGAAAAAACAGTTATTCTCTACTTCCCATCAATGAGCAATGTTCAGCCACATCCTGGGAAGCAGGGCCTCAACATGCGTAGCTGTTGTTTGGGAGGACAGACATTTTCAGAACGAGAGCACCCCCTTCTCCTTCCCCTTTCCCAGCTTTTATTGCTGTGTGACATTGTATGGCATGGAATATCCCTTTGGTTAGTTCAGGCCAGCTGCCTTAGTGATGTCCCTTCCCCACCTCTTGCACACCCCCAGCTTTCTGGGTTTGGGGGGGTTTGGAGAGAGTCTCAATGCTGTGCTAGCACTGCTTAGCAATAGACAAAACATTGGTGTGATATCAGTGCTGTTCCAGCTACAATTGCATAGCACAACACTATATGGTCTGCTGTGGGGAAAGTTAACTCCATCCCAGCCAGTCCCAGTACAACCTCCATCCCTGATTCCATACCGTTTGTATCACACTCAGATTGCACATACTTCAGCATATCTGTATCCTCTGATCATTGTTACATGCAGCATACAGATGGATCTCACTCCATCTGTAGTGGTGATGGAACTCCAGTGGTGATGGAACTCATCACCACTATTCCCTACCCCTTAACAGATATATGGAGAGTATTTTTCCTGTTCTATGGGCCTCTCCAAAAATGTCCATAAGGACTGGCAATGCCTGAGGCCTTATCTGCCAAGGCGGTCACTCAGGACAAGAGAATCAGTATTTCTGGCTGCCAACACTAGCTTAGTTTCAGCCATTGCTGCACTCGTCTGGTTCCTTGAGAAGTTGACATGTCATTGGTTCTGCAGTGTCTTGCTACAACTGATAACCCAGACTGCAGATTAGTTTCTCCCAAGGTTAGATCTCCTTGAGGCACGCACCTGCTATCCATGTGCTTTTGCATCACCCATCAAGTGTACCCAGGTCCTTGGGCAAAGACAATCCCACGAATGGGTCTTCCTTTTCCCAAGGTAGGAGCAACCCACATTGCCTCCCCCAGCCACTTTCCTACATGCACTACGTGGACTTTATCTCCTCCCACATTGTGTAGAGACTGTGTTTCAGCAGGACCAGGATGGTTGTCAGATCCGCTGGTATTAAATGGCCAAGTGGCTTCTGCTGAATTTGTATTTCAGTGTTTCCATGCCCCAGCACCCAACGCCCGTAGCATAGTCTGCATGGGCTCCTGTGNGCCAAGGCGGTCACTCAGGACAAGAGAATCAGTATTTCTGGCTGCCAACACTAGCTTAGTTTCAGCCATTGCTGCACTCGTCTGGTTCCTTGAGAAGTTGACATGTCATTGGTTCTGCAGTGTCTTGCTACAACTGATAACCCAGACTGCAGATTAGTTTCTCCCAAGGTTAGATCTCCTTGAGGCACGCACCTGCTATCCATGTGCTTTTGCATCACCCATCAAGTGTACCCAGGTCCTTGGGCAAAGACAATCCCACGAATGGGTCTTCCTTTTCCCAAGGTAGGAGCAACCCACATTGCCTCCCCCAGCCACTTTCCTACATGCACTACGTGGACTTTATCTCCTCCCACATTGTGTAGAGACTGTGTTTCAGCAGGACCAGGATGGTTGTCAGATCCGCTGGTATTAAATGGCCAAGTGGCTTCTGCTGAATTTGTATTTCAGTGTTTCCATGCCCCAGCACCCAACGCCCGTAGCATAGTCTGCATGGGCTCCTGTGGGGAAAGTTAACTCCATCCCAACGAGACCCAGTACACCATCTCACTGGCTACATTTAGATTACCAGTGAGATGAAAGCAGGAAAGATTAAAAAACAGAAGGGACTGGAGGAAGTGGGAGTAGGAAAATCCAGGCCTAAGTCCAGTCTGACTTATTCGTGAATCACTTTCACACATATTTCAACATAAAACTCTTACTGACTTAAGGATAAGCATCAGACTTTCTCTAGCTGGTGTAGTACTTTAATTTTATGTCCCTTAGACCACCTCACAGCACTGCAATATGTCTGCAATAAAAGTAAAATCTTTAATATCCTTGGTTGCCTAAGAGCAATATAATTTCATAGTGCCTTTGCAGTGCTCAAAAGTAAAACAGTATCTTCATCCTGCTTGTTAAAGCAGCACTGATAAAGAATGGGAACTGTTTAGCAATGTCTCCTGCTGGCTGCCATGCACAGGTGATATTATTTCTCTGCAAGATGTCTGCCATGCTCACGAGAACGTTACTTATGTGTAAAATGGCTGACAACGGCAGTGGGCTCAGAAGTGACATTTGCTGCCTTGGAGCACATTTTACAGAATACGCATGCTGGGAAATGCTTCCTACATTTCCAACTTCAATAATTCCAGGCTGAGCAGGAGGTTTCTCTCTTCTTAAAATGAGAAATGTTTCACTGGCTGAGGCATTCGCCTTTGTTCCTTTAAACACTGAATTAAGGTCATGAACTTAAAGACGGTATTAATAAAGTAACTACATAATAGAGATGAGAGCTTAAATAATGCAGTGGCTTTATAGCTAGAAATCAGTTTTGCACTCAGCACTAGCAGCCATAGATTCAATGAAAAAAAAAAAAAGAAAAAGAAGCTATGAAAGTTAAACAAAATCTTCAGAATCTTCAGAGCATGTAAATTCAATTGCAATATTAAACGAAGATGGAGCAGGAAACATTACGGAGAATGAGAGCTTAGCTCCTTTGTCTTTATCCTCTGCTTGCTTCTGGTGTTAAATAATCCTCAGTCTGGTGGATGTAATATATTGCAGTTAAAAAAAGGTCAGTTTTGCTTTAAACCCTACAGCAGATACCATGTGAAATGATCTGGTGGGAGTGTGCCACTGTGCATGCACATGTGAAAGGGATCCGGACTATTGTCTAGCTTGTGGTAAAAAGTATAGCTACTTACATAACAGGCAATTCTTCATAACTGCTGAAAAAAATCCTGGAATAAATGCACTGGGGTTCAGACATCTGAGGGAATGGTATATAAAATGGAACATGAACAGGAATTTTTAAAGAACAGCATTAATTAATTGGGTAAGAGACATTTTCTAGTCTCAGACCATCAAACGGACTTCATTTTGTGCCTGTGCTTCAAATTACCTGAGAGACTTATCTCCTGAAGACAGACCTAATCGGAACAAATGGCAAAAGCTCTTGGGGCTTCAAAAGCTGACATGCAAAGATGGCTGGTATTCAAATGTTAGCCGCTACCGAGAGTACTGCACAAGGCTTTCAAAATACAAATTAACCCATTTACTACATTTTAGATAATCAAAGTAGTATATTTTGCCTTTTACAAATTTTCTCATGCTTTCTTAAGTCCTTCCTTAAACTCTACCAAAGGATTAATGATGAGTCACTTTCCCCTTGCCTCTTCACCCTGCCCATGTATGTAACTTAGTTATTACTTTTAAAAATTTTCCATATCGGACAAAACTCTGAAATAATACACAACTCCTGTAATTAAGATTAGATATACAATGGAATCTGCTCTGGATAGATTTCTTATATGAGACATGTCCAGCCTTCTGTGTGCCTCCATCATACTCTGAAGTTTGCCCTTCTACTTCCTGAGCAGAAGCAAATTCAAACTAAGTGTAAATATAAATAGTTTAGTAAAGAATAGGTAATTAATTACCTAACACTGAAAATTTGTTTTCAGTGTAGTGCTCTTTGCAGGGCTAGGACCACAAAACTGAGGAGACTCACCTGTTAACTGTACTGACAGCATCAGAAAAGCCTACGAAAGCAAGCAAATAAATAAACAAGCCAGTACTCAACAGCCAGAAGTTGTTTAAAGGTAAACTTTGACAGCTGGTTTGGACTACTTAATGACATTCTTTTTTTCAGAGGCAGAAGTTTTAGGTTCAAGTCACAAATTCTAAACAGTGGTTCCTGTCTAAAACAGGTGATGAAGCAGCACAGCCCAAGGCAGTGAGCTTAGTGAGAACACGGTGAGGACGCATGAAGCTCCACCAAGGGAGGCATCATAAACCACTGAGATTTGATTGATTGGGATTAGAGAGAATACCAGCATGGGCAACCTTGTGGTGGAACCATACTACTACAACAGACCACGGTCAGGAAGAAGTAAATGAGGTCTTTTTCCAGCAACTAGAAGAACAGACCTTTATCTTCATAGGTGACTTGAACCACTGCAATATCTGCAGAAAGTGTAGTAGATTAATGTACACACAATCCAGGAAATGATGGAGTCCAGGGTACTGAGAGCAGATAGCAGGGCAAAAAGTAGGATTTATCCTCAGTGGAGAGGATTAGGGTAGGGAATATTTAAACAAACCAGACAGACACAAATTCATGGGGAATGACAGAATGCACCCACAAGTGTGTTTTGAGGCAACTCTTGATCATATTTGAAAGGTCATGGTGACCAAGGACTTTACTGAAGACTGGGAGAAAGCAAATAACACTTCTGTTTTCAGGAAGGACAAGCAGGAAGAGAAAGAAACTGAACAGCTGGGCTTACGGGATTGTGACCAGTGGCACAAAGTCTCCAGCTCAAGGATCATCGCTAGTGGTATGTTCTGGAGGCCCACACTGTTTAACCTCTTCACCAGGAAGTTGGGGTATACTGCACCCTGAAGAGTCTGCAGATGACACAAAACCGTGTGGAGTGGTTGATAGGCTGGATGGGTGTGCTGCTGTCTAGAGGGACCTGGACAGGCTGGAGAAATGGGCTAGCATGAATCTCTTGAAGTACAGTAAAGAGAAATGGCAAGTTCTGCACCTGAGCAGGAATGACTGTAGGTATTAGTACACACTGGGGGCCAACTCTCTGACAAAAATCTTGACAGAAAAGGACCTGGAGGTCCTGGTGGACACCAAGCTGATTGTAAGCTAGCAATGTCCCTTGCTGCAAAGAATGCTAATGGTGTCCTTGGCTGCAATAGGCAAAGTATTGCCAGCAGGTCATGGCAGACAATCCTCCCCTGCTCTGCTCAGTACTGGTGAGGCCACACCTGGAGTATTGACTCCAGTTCTGGGCTCCCCGGTACAAGAAAGACGTGAAGCTACTAGAGAGAACCCAGAAAGGGTTACAAAGGTGATTAAGGGACTGGAGTATCTCTCCTATGAGGAAGTTTTGAGAGCTGAGACTGTTCAGGCTGGAGAAGAGAAGGCTCAGGGATATTTTAAACATGTGTATAAATACCTGATGGAAGGGAGAAGACAGAGACAGATTCTTCTCAGTGGTGCCCAGAGACAGGGCACAAAATAAGATACAAGAAATCCCATTTGAAAATAAGAAACTTTTCTATAGTGAGTGTTCAAACACTGGAAGAGGTTGCCCAGAGAAGCTGTGGAGTCTTCATTCTTGTAGGTATTTAAAGCCCAACCGGGCGTAGTCCTTAGTAGCCTGCTCTAGGTGACCCTGCTTTGAGCAGGGAGTTGGACTGGGTGATACCCAGAGATGCCTGCCAGTCTCAGCAAATACGTGATTCTGTGGCTCTGTGAATATGGACTACCATTTGCAATATTTATGTAATATATTAAAACAAAATTGCTTGGAATTTCTCAAAATGTGAAAATAATGCCTTTGTTCTTGTAGACATGGCCTTTCTTAGTTGAAGAGTGAATCAACACCTATTTACATCAAAGGGAGCACTTCTGTTTATTTAAAAGGTGGTGGAATCAAACCCATCAAGGATTTGCAATAAAAACTTCTGAATTTTAAAAGTTTACTTTATTTGCTTTAAAATTTTTCGAATTACCAGTTGCTTATTATCTGCAATAATTTCAAGCATTTGAAGCAGCTTGAGAAGTTATTGTTTGCACACATTTATACATTCATTCTGATGTTTCAATCTGATGGTGATTTTTAAGGTTAGCTAATATTAATGATGCCTGAATACACTAGTCATCAATATATAGTCTATTTATACAGAAGGATCCTCATATTTAGAAAACGTAAAGCCACACTTACCATGTCTGCTTGGAGTTTTGTTTTGCACAGCTGAAAGCTAAAAGCAAGGCTTGGTCAGTTCTTTTTTGTTTGCAACATGCATGAGTTTGGCCTTACTCTTGGCACCAAGATTTCCAGGTACAGACTTTTTTTATTCCAAAATCTTCTGTTGTCTTTTCCTCTTTGGAAACAAAGCATTTGGTCCTGTCCCTGTGCTCTTAAGAAGAAAGTGGAGCACTCTTCCCCTGTTTCCTGAAAACCACCATTCTCCCACTCAGGCTCTTTCTTCCAAGTCTGTCTATGGAAGAAATGACAAAGAGAACTCAGCAGCGTATCTTCCAGAAACATGGCTGAGACCAACTGAAGTAGGGCTGGCTCCTCTGGGGAGCTACTGGAGGAGCACTGCTGGTAAATCTCTGAGGTCCCAACACGGGTTGAAATTGAAGTAGTGTAGTGAAGAAAGTGTTGTGCACTGCCTCCACCAATGTCCTTGTAGCTCCTGTCCATGTCTTCATTTTCCCTGCCCAGACACACAGAAAAATCTAACTAGCATGCAGAAAGAAGTGCCCTTGTGGTCCTGTCTTTGGTAGTGCTATCTCAGTCCCATATCTGTAAAGAAAACACCATGTTTTGAGTCCCTTTTTGTTGGCGTGTTCTCCTCCTTGACCAAGATGAAGCACACTAGTTTGGTACCCAGTGAGTGCTTCACAGTCAGAAGATGAATAAACTTCACAGCAAGAGAGAAGTTCTACCTGGCTCTGACAAGCCAAAACCACGCATATATTATGAGTCTGTTGGGGTAAACTAAACCAAGTCCTGAGTGCCCACAGAGTTTTAAATTAATATTTCTTTGACTTCTGTGATCCCATGTAAACCTGAGATTGTGTTAATAATAATAATTATTGACACTTCTTATTTAACTGTTTGCATTTTAAGAGATACAAATTATCTTATCCTTACTAAATGCAAGACCCTCCTGAGTTTATTGCTAGCTCCTGGCTTTTCAAACCCCTAGGAACACACTGTTCAGTGGTGTGTTAAAATTCTTCAAAAACCCTGTCCTTCATTTTGGGCTGTAATTTATTTCTGTCCTTCAGGCAGATCCATTGTTATTGCATGTATTGTTTATAGACCATATTCATCATATTTGTATTTTCAGATAAACGGGTACGTTGCTCAGTGACTTTTAGTTATCTTTATACAGATTCTCCAGGACATCCACATGTATTATGCTCTCATTTTGCCATCTATACCTAGAAGACCTTATTTTCCTTAAGACTCACATTCATCTGGTTATTTGGAGAAAACTACTAGCCCATAACACTGGGGCAGGAAAGGTGTGTGTTATACGCAGTCAGTCCATTCCAAAGAATGAGAATTAAAGTTTTCCCATCTTTTTACTTTCAGTCCTCACTGATTTGTGTTTCTTCTCCATGTTCTTCTTACAGTATGTAGCATATTTTTACTACACGTATGTGCAGAATTGATCAAACAGATCTCCTACTGGGGCATCCTATCGTATCTTAACTTTGTAAAAGGTGGGTAATGAAAGAGTATATTTCAGGATTGATAAGAAAAAAAAAAAAAGAGACAACTGTTAAGTTCAAATAGCACAAACTTTATTTCAGTTAATATATAAAAGGAAAAGCAACTTTGAGACAGTAATTCACATGATATTCACATAATTCACGTGATATAATCAATTACAGTGCCCTGCAAGACTGGCCTCTCTTTTCCTTTTAGCTGTTGACCTTGGGTGATGCAGGCTGCGGTAGTGTGATAAGCAAAATGGACAGCTGCAAGAGCAACTGCACCACAATGCAGAATAATTAATAGGCTTGCATAGGATTGTTTTTGCTTTTGTTAAGAATCGGCAAGGATCAACTGAGATTTCATTGTAACAACTGTTTTGTAACTCACTGTCTCTGAAGAGCCAAGAGTTGCCAGATAAGTCAATGAGCTCCTCCACATTCCATGCACAAACTCTGGCAAGCAGCCCTTGCTTGCAACTGCAGGACACACAAACACATCAGCTCACCAGGTTTCTGACACTGAGCCTCATACTGCCTAAAACTGCATGTCACTTACATCCCAGTGCAGCATTCAAAAATGCAGAACTTAAGTTTCTGTTCTCGAATAAGCTGTGTAGCAACCAATCTACGGCTTAAAGAGTTGGCACTGAAAGCCATGGGCTCCTGAGTTTTAAGGACATTGGTTAGATTGTTTTCATTCCTTTCCAGACCAGGATTACAAGAAGATACAAACAGAAAAAAATGGTTGTTTTTGAATGCATCTGGGAAACATAGCTTGTGGGTGGTGACAAACGTTAAAACAAAGAGGAATTAAGGGAAAAGGATTACATGAGAAATTCAAGGTAAAAATGATGGGAATATCAGCAGATATTTTCAATGTGTTCTGGCAGCATTCAAAAATAATCCAAAAGCAAACTGTGTTCTGTAGCTTACCAAGAATGCTACTCTGTTAGCATTTATCAATTAATTTTCATGAACCTGAGCTACCACATTGGGGTATATTGTACGCTTCCTTACCACTCAAGTGCAATCTTCATTTAATAATGGCTTTTCCAGCCAGTCTTCTCACGCCTTAAACTGATGTCTCTTGAAGCACTTTCACTGTATTCAAGGAGCCAGTGGATGCACATTCCATAGGATTTTTTTGCTGTTGATCAGGTGAGAACAGCAGAAGGCAGAGCTGCCACTGAACCTGTTATTTGCTTCCCTAAAACTACTCAGTCCTCTTGCAAGGTCTTTTCACCTCTACCTGAGCCCCTTTGCCTCTTCAGCTGCTCCTTCTTCTTCCTCGTCCCCTCAGCCAGACCCAAGCAGGGAAATAGCTGGACTGGTTGGGTACAGCACAAAGGAAAAGTAAATATAACAGGAAGTCTCAACCTCTGCCATACTGTACTTCTGGAAGGGTGAGGCCTCCTCCACCACAACATCAGGTGCTCTGGGCGACTCCCTTGCCAGAATGGGCACGCTGCGACTATCTCTTGCTGACAGTAAAGTCTGGCTAAGTCTGTGCTACTGAACCAACCCATACTTTCTTCAGAAAAGGCAGGACAATTCAAGGTGACTTTTGGAGTCTTCTAGCTGGAACTTTGCAGTTTTGGAAACAACACACTGACAACAGCCATCACCACCAGCTACTGCGGTAATTTGTAACTGTTTTAGGAATACTTAGAACATATTTATGAATTACTTTATTCTTTAAACTTACTCATATTTTCTCACTACATCAATTGTATTGTAACACGGATTCTTTCCCCATGATTTCTTCCCAGAAAGAAATTCCTGTGTGTTGACATTTGCGTTCATGCTGATCTAGTTTGAAAAGCTGAACTACTGAGTATAAAAGACCGTGCTGCATGATGGATGATGAAGAGAGCTTAAAAAGAAATATGCATGATAATGAATGAAGGCAGATGGAAAACTGAGCTGCAGTCTCTCCAGGTGAAAAAGGGACAAAGTTTTGGTTCCTACTGAGATAATGTTTCTTTTTTTTTTTTTTTTTGCTTCTGGGAATTTTAAATGAAATCTTTCCTTGCAGGAAACTTCTGACAAAATCAAAGGGAGAATGCCCTGCTTAACATTTGTACTGTGGCCTCAAGACACAGTCCATTGTTTACACACATAAAAACAAGAAGACACAAGAAGGTTACTGGTGATGAAATACCTGCACTTGTTTAGCAAAGTACATTGCTTTTTTGCACCATTTCTCATTCCTGAGGTATAACTTTTGCTTTGCTCTCTCTCTCTCCACAACCCCTCCCAAACCCTGACTGTTTCTTTTTCTCCTTTGCTCCTTCTTTTCCTTCTTCTCTTCCAGCATGCCACTTGATGCTAATTCTTCCTGTTTGGATTTATTACGGTGTCAATATCCAACCCTAAACTAGAAATATGTAGAAAATTAAGTAATTTGTGTTGGTCCAGTCCTTGGCTGCAGAGCTTTTATTATTTGTTTGATTGGTTATTATAGTTAATTGTATTACTACTTAGGCCTGCTAATACAGCACAAAAGCAAAATGAATTGATAGTAATAAGAAGCTTTTAGAGGTAATATTTAAGCAATAATGACCCCTGAGTCAAACATTTCCTGGCAGCTAATGACTGGCTGGAAGAGTAAAAGGTCTAAGATAAACCCAGGGGCTCTTAACCCAACCCACCATTAACTGCCAGGAAACACCTGACCCAGAGATCACTAATGCTATTATACATCATAAAACATAAAGAAAATCTAATTACCTTCTTGCATGTTAGAAAGCTAAAAACTGAACTGCAAGTTGCCATGGATTTGGTGCCCTGTTTCCAGCCCTGATGTTTTCCAAGGTGTTAATAACAGCATAGTTATCAAAACAGAAAATGATAGTAATTCTTTTGGAGTCAGCAAAGTTATTTGGTGCTGATTGTTCACCCTTGTGCTTCAGCTCAGATATGTTTCTTTGCACCACACAAAATAAAATTAATCATAAATATTTAAATCGTCATAAATATAAAGTCTACTCAGTTCAGTGGGACTGCAAAAGACAGATTTCACTGTGACTTTAGACACCTTTTTACATCTTTAGACGCCTTTATCCTGATATAGTAAGAACAAACATTTAGAAAAGAATATATGTAGTATTTTTAACGCCAACCTCCTCACAATGAAAGCTGGAAGTAAACATTTTAATTTCCATTGCTGAGTAGGCTGGGGAAATGGTCTGAGAACCAGTCCAGTTCTTATTCTAGAATAAAAACGAAAAAGGCTTTTTCATGATTTCATGATCTAGTGATTAATAGACTTTCTTTGATGTAGCTTCTCTTACATTTCAGATGCTTCTGATTTTTTCCTTGAAATGCTTCCTATGAGTTTTGTTCCATTTTACATTAACCTTTAGACATGACTATTCCTTTTCACTCTGCTTCTACCTCATCCATTTACTTCTTGTTCTCTTTGTAAACAAATCTCACCTCTTTTGACAGCTGTCCTGATATTCTTTGAGACAAAGCTTTGGTTTATTATTTATGAAGGGGAGTTGTTGTAAAAAAGTAGTTCAAGGAGTATTGTGTTTGGATGGAAACCACTGCGGGACAAGCAGTGAGCTTGAGCTGTCACCTGCAAAATAGAAAGCAGGTTGAATAGAGAAGTAGCCCATTTGGAAAATGCTGCTCTTGTTCCTGCTGAATGACTCTGGGCATGACAGTATTTCTGCTGTGTGCTTTTTTCCAGAGTACAGACTGCAGAGTACAGCTATTGCCATTTTTTTTTGCTATGAAAACAAACACCTCCACCTGCTTCACATCACCTTCAGAGTGAAGTTTTGTGTCATTCTTTTTAAAGTATTTTCCAAAAGTTTTATTTTTACATATATATTTTTACCCAAGTGAGCTAAGCTCAGTGAATGAGTTCTTGAGTAAACGCTTTCTGTGATTTGTATATCCCCTGCTGATTTAAAATCCTAGAGGAAATAGAAAGTTAATAAATCAGAGCAAACCCAGGAGGAGTTATACTGCTTAAAATAACACATGCTTACTTGTGTAAATATAACAAGACTGAATGGAAATGAAGAAGCAACACTATAAGGTGCAGGGTCACAGCTACAGAGACAAAGAAACAAAGAGAAGTCTACCTATAGCCTTTTCCTACTTGACTTATATATCCTTATCTTTATAAACATATTTAGTGGTAGTTTGCAAACAAAACATTACAAATATGTATTCTGACTAAAAACAGCTTAAAGATCCTGCAAGTCTTTGCTACCCCTCACTTTACAAAATCTACCATGTTTAAATCCAGTGACCAGCTCTGCTCCTGAGCATCTGGAGATGTATGGATTGATTCATTAGCAATTAACAGCGGTGCAGATGCTGCTGCTTAGTGATTTTGTAGTACAGAGATTTAACCTGTTGTCATGGTTTTGGCTGGGATAGAGTTAATTTTTTTCGTAGAGGCTCACACAGTGCTGTGTTTTGGATTTTTGATGAAAATAGTGGCGATGTTTTTGGTTGTTGCAGAGTAGTATTTACATAGAGCCAAGGACTTTTTGCTTCTTGTGCTGCCCTGTCAGCGAGGAGGCTGGGGGTGCACAAGGAGCTGGGAGGAGATATAGCCAGGGCAGGTGACCCAGACTGACCAAAGAGATATTCCACACCATATGACGTCACGCTCAGCCATAAAAGCTGGGGTAAAGAAGGAGGAAGGGGGGGCGTGGAGAGTGATGGCGTTTGTCTTCCCAAGAAACCATTACGCGTGATGAGCCCTGCTTCCTGGAAGTGGCTGAACACCTGCCTGCCCATGGGAAGTAGCGAAAGAATTCCTTGTTTTGCTTTGCTTGCGCGCGCTGCTTTTGCTTTACCTAGTAAACTATCTTTATCTCAACCCATGAGTTCTGGCACTTTTAACTTTCTGATTCTCTCCCCATCCCACCTGGGGAGGGTGAGCGAGCGGCTGTGTGGCACTTAGCTGCCTACCGGGGCTAAACCACAACACCTGTAATTCATTTAAAATGTTCCAACTGTCGCACAGAGCTATGTGCAGTGCATACTCTTCAACATGCTTTATTTGCTCTGAAATGCAAACAGAGCTTTGGTTCTCGAGCACCACAGTACAGTGTGGAAACTCTCATATCACCTCTTTAGCCCCAGTATAGATTTAAAAATAAGTCACCATGTGACACAAAAGGCCATTAACACAGAAATGTTGACAACTGATGATCTTTACAAACAATCATCTTTAACACAAATGATCTTTAAGTGCACCTATCATGTGAGCCAAAGGAGAGACTGCCCAAACTGTTGCTGTCACAGGAGTTCAACCCCAAGGGCAAAATACAGTCTTGAGTCTGTAGCTTCTCTCCCTGCTTCTCTTTTCCACAGTAATCTGCAACGTGCTCTTAAGAGCATTATCAATAGTTTCTTAACACAGTTCTTTCCTGAGCTGGTAAAATCATGAAGAAACTGTTGTCTAGTGCTGTCTTTATTTTACGTTCCAGTTTAATTTACTACCTATTCTGCTAACTCTTTTTAGATGTGGGAAATGCACTGAACTCAGATCAAAAAGAATATTTTTTGCACACAAATTCGTAAGACTTAAAAGTCAAGTCTTATACAAAAATCATTTCTTTGAACATGGTGTTCTTTACTTACTTTGGATTAGTATAAAGGGCTGGAGCTGAGTCCTGTTGATTTGTGACAGCTACTTTTGATCACTGTTGCTTAAATTGCAATGACGTTTTCTCTAGTTCCAACTCCAAGGACACAAACACACTTCTTGCTTGGAATGACAGGTTCTGCATGAAAAATCACTAACACAAGGTGTCGATGCAAGGTCTGCTTAGTGCAGTGCGTTAATGAACTATCTTCATGCCTCAAGGGAAGATGAACTAGCAGCTAGTTTTGATCACAAATAGAATAAGAACTGGTAAATCTGAGATGGTCCTCTATGTGTTTATTTGTGCAGTGCAACACCCACACTGTATTTCAGTAGGGACAGCTTGAAATTATTATTGTGATTTATTTATAATTCATCCAGTACCAGATTTCAGACAACATCTCAGTAGAGCTGTGTGTTGTAAAAACCAGAACTATCAAACAAAACCTTACCATCTAAAAGGGACCGAGGGGCTCTCATCTGGGATAGAATGCATGCAGGAATTGACCAGGATATTGTCCAACATAACAGATTACTTTACACAGGTGCAGTCTGACTTTTAGCCCTTCACGTTCGTGAGTGCCTAGTGCAGGATGCTCAGTGTGCAGGTGGCAGGTCCACCAAGCCCTGCTCCTCCTTGGGCACAGCATATGATCCAGGAGGAGGGTCCTGCTGACAGAGGGACTATGGGAAAGCTGTACCCCATTGCATGATGGACAGGAAATGCAGACATGTGGAGGCAGCTTTCTCTCTGCATGTTCAGGTCATCTCCATCTCTTCCCACAAGACTCAAGGTGCTGCTCCAGAAGTGTTTCATCTCCTGACTAGGAGGTGCTTCCAGACCTCCTCTCTTGTGGCATATGACATTTTGCGTAGGGTCACGAAGGTGAGCCACACCACAAGTAGGGCATCAAAACCCACAAAGAGATGGCAGGGGGTCTCAAGCTGGTGAGTTGCTGACTGTCCAAGAGCAGCAGTGGGCCCACTGCATCTCTGTTTTCATGTTCCTGGAGAAGCTGTGTACTGCAGCTGGACCTGACCGAACTGCGCAATTTGCACCTGCTGAAAAAACTTAATTACTTAGCTTCGCTCCTGACGTAAGCTTACCCAAGCTTGGAATTGAGCCTGAAATATGCCTTTCCTTTGAAAAAAAGTCTTAGTTAAGCACTACACTACAGTTAAAAGAACCATGATGGTTGGAAAACCTGAAATGCAGATACTTCTCTAACACCAGCTATATTTGAAATTTCATTCGTTGCTAAACAAGTGCCTGAAAGCTACTTTCACAGGTTATATCCCTATTATGATATCTGTAGGACAAGCACAAAACAAAACAAGACTATTGATTCATTACTAACTTTATAATGCTCAGTCAAAATGCTACCCTGCTCGGTGGGACTGTCTGGGCCACTGTCTTGTCTCTGAGACTAGCCAGAAGAGAGGCAAATGTAAGAAATAGGATGTGTACCCTATGGAGTGTTATTTGTCCTGAAACCCTTTAACAGCTTCTAAAGCACAGGCAGAAATCAGGAGATGATACTCGACAGCAAGATAGGCAGTGATTTCAGATACCTGATGATTATATATCTGCTGTGAGCCTCAAAAAATGGGCATTTTTAAGGAAGTTGAAAATGACTTTCTGGAGACCAATCTTTCTTGGTCTAGGA
>VXAL01013167.1:0-10159 GCA_013399475.1 Chauna torquata | reverse complement strand
AAAAAAAAAGGAAAACATAAAATACAATTTCTGTTCTGAAGAAATTTCTAGCAGTTTGATGGAAAATATTACCTCTTATAGAAACCAAAAGACATAAGATTCATACATCTACCATGAAATTAAAAAATGAAAATACTCATTCTGTAAACTTCTAAGCATTTCCCAACACCATCAAAATATTTTGTTCTCAAAAGAGAACATCTTATTTTAAACCTTTAAAGGTGGAATATTAAGCATATACTACTATACTTTATTAAATTTATATATAGCACATTAATATACTCCATAAACTGAAGCAAAATAAACCATTTGTTTTGACAGTTAGTAAATGTTTTGACAAAAGAAACATGAAATTGTTAAAATTTCTTAAATTTTCTGTCACTTTTTGGTCAAAACTGGACAAATATTTACAAAACATTTCTATTTTTCACAAGCTGCATTTTACTGTGGATTTCTTTTTCCGAAAAGTTTCAGCATGTGTTAAAAATGGATAAGCAGTAACAGGGCGTCCTTTGCCAGATCATCAATTCAAAATGTACAATGTTTCAAGTCAACATACAGCATCTTTAAAAAGTGCTAAAACTGCAAAAACACATCATGATAAAATAAAAATGATTTTCCTTTTTGTTGCATCTGCCAAAAATGCACACAATCACACATATTTTCCAGATCACGCAGACAAGGGAAATACAGTTTTCTCCTGTTTATCTCAAGGTCAACAGTTCCAGCCTAATGTGTTGGCTGTACCCTTACCTGATGCAAGAGTTTTTGTACACAAGATATGGCATGGTGTCATTTTGGTTGGTATTATGCGATGCATTACTGTGCTTCATGAATGTTCCAGATGTACTGATCTGTACTGCAGCCTTACATACTGTGTTACCGTGGTACTTGCCGTGATTTTCTTTCCTGACAAAAGTTTTTTGCTTTGTTTCAATAACCAGTACCCTTGTCAGGCTGCATCTCAGTTGCCAACCTCAAGGGGCAGTCTTCTGCTAGGAACAGAAATTTTGCTATGAATTTGTTGGATTATGTTCCTCAGCCTTTTCATATGCAATGCATTTTTTTCCCCTTTTTATAATACTACTACTTTCCCCATCTTATCAGGATGTCTCTGAATGCAGATGCCTTCTTCCTTCTGGAACCTGAGATGGGACATCCAAATCCTTTTATGGGAAAAGACAACCTAGCCCGGAGTCTGAGCAGGAAATTCACAAATATATTATTTCTCTTCCCTGCTTCTGCAGCTGAGAAAACCAGGGTTGGATCAGAACAAAGACTGCATCAAGATCATAAAAGTTAAAGAATTATGAGATGAATTAACTTGTGATGTCCTGGAAAAGAAACATGTAGGAGTGAATGGGTAATCAAGTAGTGTTTGATGTGGCTTATCTGTCCTGACCCCCAAGATACACAGGAGCACATGCTACCACGCGGATTTCAGGAAAATAAACACAATCTCCAGAGTAACGTCTATGAAATGAATATGACCACATCGAGCAGGGAGAAAAGCCATGAGTTAGCATGGCTTTAGAGTTACTGGGAGGATCTGCCAACACATAAATTATTTCTTACAATTTATGGAGTTATAGAAGAAACAGCCTTTACTACTCTAGTTATAATATTGACCTTCACTAGGATGTTTCAAACTATATTCCAGGCATCTTTCACTACACATAGTGCTATCTAGTAAAATGCGGTATTTGGATGACACACTGGAATGACTGCGGTTGTGATGGACAGTCGTAACTATGAGGTATTAAGTGCAACCCATTTGGAGGGAGGCCACTCTCACTGTTAACTAAAAATAGTCACTTCATCTAACATTCTTTAATATTCATACATATATTCATTCAAAAAAAAATAAAATTTAAAAGTCAAAAAAGGAAAAAAATAAAACCAAAACATAATATCCAAACATAAAATACAACTACACATTTTAGTTAGACCGAGTTTCTTTTTTTTTACACTTCTTTGAAGTTTCACCACGCATCTGGAAAGCTGATGTTTTGCTCAAGTTTGGAAACGTAGCACATTTGGTGTGAAAGAGAACCTCCAGTTCCTGCCCTGCTCCATTTCCTTATTTCACAGTAGTACTGAAGAAACAACAACAGTCCCAGGGAACCCATGATACAACTTCAAACCGTTTTGGAAACCATTCAGAACTAGAGCTGTACATGTTGTACCTCAGCCCTCATGAAAAAATGAGGTCACCTGCTGGCTGTAGGACCTGTTTCCACATGCCTAGGCTGCTGTCTAAGAGATGACAAGCCAATGTCCGAGGTGGCTTTCCTTCCAAGGAAGACACCATGGCAACATATTGAATCTGGAAGGAGCAAGGAGTAAGCTATGTATCCTTGGATAAAAACTGCTGCCTCACATATCAGGACAGTTTCCAGGGACGGAGAGCTGAGTCAGCTTACTGAAGGCTCTCGCAGCAGTTGCAAAACAGGAGGTAGGTCTCTACAGCAGGGGACAGGTGGATGGAAAAGTCGTCAAGACCTTCTCTTGGTATTAAAAGCAAGGCTTGATCAGCTCAGACATCCTATGCGTTTTCACTTTTTCCATCTGGCTGCCATTTGGTCTGGAGTTTGGGAGAATGGTGAGATACTTGAAAGGTTTCGTGCTGTGTGTGAAAGGAAAGATTTTTTGGAGTTCCATCAGTCTTCTTAAATGCATTCTCCTGATTTAAGTATGCATCAAAAATGAGCTTAAAACGCAAAGCTTTCTGGTCAGTTGAATACTTTGGCTGCTGCTGCAAGTTGAACTGAAACTGCAGAAATGTTGCAAGCATGTGGTGTTGCCGTATGATTTTTTCCCTTTTATAGGACCAGACTCGGTAGTGTTCTCCGGTTGACTGGCTCTCTTCAAACTATTTCAACTCAGGTTAACTGATTTGAAAGTCTAGGTTTGCAGTTGATTGGTTTTGCCAAAATACCAGGATCTATTGCCTTATTATCAGATACAGCAGATCCTCCTGTCCTGTAATTTAGTCATGCTTAATGTGCAACAAATGGAGAAGTGTTTCCAATAGGTGCACAGAGAACATTTTTATCCATGGCCCTTTATTCTTGCAATGTAGTGTGTTTCACTTTACCACTGAAGCCACAGCTTTCTGCCACTTGCCCAATGTCCTCCACACACAGAAATGAGTGCAGCAGTCTGTAGAGCATTTTGCTAGCTCACCTACTTCACAGAAAAAGGCCTCTCTCTTCACTGAATCAGAAGCATATTTAAGTCAAAAAAGGGTATTCAAAACCCTGTGGTTGCAGTGCATGGTGGCTCTGGGATGTGAACTGCATGGAGAGCGGCACTAGAGGTCATAAGATTTCTGAACTCTCTGCCACGGAAACACCAAACGGAAGCATGCACGAAGCTGATGGATAGAGTGTGATTTGAAGAAGGTCAAAGACAAAATAGTGAGTGGACAAAGTAACAGCAGGCTTGGGATCCTCCGTGTGCTTTTGAGTCTTCAATTACACCATTTAGCATACAGTTTCATTGCTCATGAACAGAGCTGGGTAGGAATTAGTAGATCCTCATTGCACAAGATATTTTTAAGATTAAAAAAAAAATTCTTCTTTTGCATGGTGGTCAAGTTAAAACTTTTCTGTGTGTGTTTAACAGTAGGATCAGGAAAAGGAGCAAGCAGGCACCAGAATTTGATTCCCTCTTCTATTTTCTTTCACACTCTTCACAAATGCCCCTTACAATCACTTCCTTCACTGGCCCCAGATATGCAAAGCAGAAAGTCTCCAGGAATGCGCTTCTTGTGTAGGGCTTCAGTTTTTGATAAACTGTTGCTTCCTGGGAAAAGAAAAAAAAAACAACTTTTATTTGGGAAATTGCCCAACTCTTCGGACTGTGTCAGAAATAAAAGTAATGAAACAAAGAAAAGGATCAGATAATTTCCTTGCCTTTTGCAATCCAAACTTCTCTCTGAGCTTGAATGAAAATCTAATATTCAACTTCAGGAAGGGAGGGAGAGAGATCATTCCTCTGTACTTATGCACAAGGCAGAAGCGGTATTTTTTTTCTGCAGGTCTCTCCATCTTGACCATTCACTCACCAGTAATAGCTGTGGTTATGGCACAGCATATTGGACATAGCTGCGCAAAAGCCAAACAAGTCAAATAATTTTCTCCTGAGTCAGCTTACAAAGCTGCAAGGCCAGAGCGCAACTTAAAGAATCTGTTCAAGGGCATTTATTGGAGGATGTTTCTCTGCTACTGCTGAGTGTTCACTCATTACTCACTGCTGCTGGCATACAGGGGCGAGCTCTCTGGTGGAAGACTCTGGGGTATCGCTCCATCTGCAGAGCACCATCACCATGTGGAAATGTTAATGCAGCCGCTCAGTATACTGCTGCATGCGCATGATCTCTGATGTGTCCCACAACTGAGACCACATGTCAGGAGTTGGACATTTGGAAAAAAAGTAGAGGGAACAGTGCTAAAGATGAGACTTGCATATCTCAAAGTAAGAAGTGCCAGTCTAGTCCTGTTAAAACATGTGCTTAGAATAGCTCACACAGTAGCTGTAGCATATTATAGAGAGGAATCATGAATATGCAATCAGAAAACAGTTTCAGAGCCTGATCACCTGCTCTGTCAATTACAGCAGATGCATTCTGTGATGTTGCCTTGTCATTTTGACAGTGATGATACCTTTACATGATGTATTGAAGATATTATGCTTCAGTTGCTTACAAGTAGAGCTATATCTTGCACTTTCACTAGAAGAGTAGGACGTTTGAAGCAAGGAAAACACCCGTCATAATAATTCTTCTACCTAAGTCAGTCATGCATGACTGCAAGAGTTGCAAGGAAGAAAATTGTTCTCTTCCACAACTAGGTAACATAAACAAGTGTTTAAACCACTTTTAAGATACAAAAGTTCAGTCATTCTGGACTTTTGCAGTCAGCATCCAAAATCAGCGTGGGGGATTTTTCAGCTGCTACTGGTCAAGCAGGACATTTTTCCCAAGCCCTGGTTGTCAAAGTGAACATTGTAGATGTTCTCTATGCAATGTTTGTATTTATAAACAGATTTGTATACAATGCTACAAATTAACTGTTCAGTATTTCACAGCGATCTAAAGCAATACAAGACTCCTCCTTTAGAGAGAACTGAAGAAAGCTGTAGAATCATCATAATGAAAGTTTTTGTAGTCTTTGTTCAAGAACTACTTATGGGACTCTCATATGGTTTAATAGGAAATGTATCTGTATGACCTCACTACTTACTGTAATTGGGATAGAGGCTGGAGAATACGAAGGCTAGGTATCTCAGTTGTCAATAATGATCACAGCATAAATATGCTCCCCAATTCTAGTTATAATATACTTTCAGAGATCAGATGGTAGCTCCTATCAGCTAGTTGAAGGTACATATAACAGAAGATTGAGCTCCTTTTTCATGCCTTTGTTAGAAACTGCTGTATTCTTTTTGTCAGCATTTGTTGTCTCTTTGGTATTAAATCAGGAATCTTGATGATGACTTTAGACAAAGGCTTCTAGAAGCCTAACAGTTAACTGTGGATAGAGTGACAGATACATTCCAGGTATTGTGTTTTGAGTCAGGGGCTTTGTATATTGTTCTAGTAATAATGTTTTGAAGATAGCGTGTGTAACTATATGATCAGCATTGTAGTGAGAAATGCACATAACTCCAGACCAATATTTTTCCCTTCAGTGATAGGCTGTCTCCAAATTTGACCCCAGTCCTGTTCAGTAAGCAATTAGAGCTTCCATACAATCTTCTAAATTACTTATTTTTTAACAAGCTGGTAAAAGACATTTTGGAACATTTACCCTTAGAATTTTTA
This sequence comes from Chauna torquata, assembly GCA_013399475.1. Lineage (NCBI taxonomy): Eukaryota > Metazoa > Chordata > Aves > Anseriformes > Anhimidae > Chauna > Chauna torquata. The sequence goes on along the minus strand of VXAL01013167.1, from coordinate 4,332 downwards.
CCCTCTTCTCATTGTTTTCCATCAGCCCACCTAAACAGCAACAGTGGAGCCAGGCAGGGAGGAAAATAAACCCAGAAGGAAATACAGATTTGTTAAGGCTCCTGGGAATCTCCATAGACAGTGAAAGAAATCTGTCCATACAGACCTAACGCTGAACAAATCACTTCAGTACGCCATCTCTACCGATTTGTTCAATGTGGCACTAGTTGCCCGATACGATTTAACCTGCAGCAGACAGAAGAAAGCACAAAACTGCTCTGATTGGTGGACTCCAGAGCACCAGTAGTTCACAGAATTCCTCTGCATTCATTGTGACTAAAATATTCATGCCTACACGGAAACTTCTGGATCACTAGCAAGTTTCATGCTGATGATGTTGCCAGTATACAGGCTTGTTTGTCCCAACACTTTTCTGCACATGGTAAAGCAGTCACTGGAAAACCTGACATCTGCATTATTATTATGCCTAACTGAAGTATCCCCAGTGCCACGGCTGCATGTGACATCCAGATGGGGTGAAAAGACTTAGTAGCCTCTTCTTGCCCTCTTCTGGGTAAATTTGCTCTGGAGTTCTTAGCCGTTCAGAGGGACTGTGCGAGCAGAATATTGCCAACTTAAAGCACGTACAGGCATGTAGTGGCTGTTGCGCAGCACGGGCACTCAGAAGGAAGCAAAGAGCCCTCCTTCCAGCCCCTTTTGTCCTGAAGCAAATGAAGTGCAGAATTACACAGCGATGTTGGGGAGATTCAGAGGAAGTGTTGCAACGCTGATGTGGTTGTCATGGATGGCACAGTTCTTCCAGGACATGTCAAGAGGAACTTCTTTACCATGGCACTGCTCTATCAGCAGGAATAATTTTTGTATGCTCTTTCCACATAAAACAACTCTTAAGATTACTTCAGATTCTTAAGGATTTTTGCTGTTGTTGTTGTTTTCCAAATGTCATTTTCAGGCAGCTTTGCATTTAATTTCCAGAGATGTAGTAGTGACGAATTGGTTCAGGGAAATATTTTCTTCCAGAATTTGTTTTCCTGTCTGTGGAGGGCTTACTACCCTCTTTTGGGTCAGCTTTACAGCTGCTTTTAGCTGTGCACCCAAATGCAGATAAGGACTGAGAAGCAAAAAGTGATTATTTAATGCCTTGCCACACACAAAGGGTAGCTAGGATTTAACAGGCTAATAGGTGAAGTGTTAGCTTCCTCAGCAACCCCAGAGGAACCCCCAAAGAGTCTTTGCTGACTGGGTAGGCATCAGGCTTGGAGAATGAGTTGGCCCCTGCAGCCCCAGGGAGCAGCCCCATCTCCACCAGTATCAGCAGGCTGATGCACTGACATCCTCACCACCTGCAAAAACCACCCAGCCCGACTCCCTTGGCTCTGTCTCTGTGCTTTTTTTTTTTTTTTAATTTGATACCTTTCCTGCTGAATCCCTGAGTTATTCGTGGTCCTTTCTCCACAACCCTGCCTCTGCCTGCAATTTTTCTTGTCTTATTGTTCTCACAGCTCAGCAATGTTCTTGGTTGTCTGAGAAGAGGATTGACATAGGGACACACAGCTGCCTTGGGTTCTTGTTGCACGGGCTACAGAGCTGCAGGAGAAATGCATTAGAGAGAGGGCTCCAGTATAACAGCAGCACCCCCTTGTAACCTCCCTCTTGGTCTGCTTCGACGGTGGGATGTGCTATATAAAATCCTACAATAAACAGACTTAATGTAGTACAAGTGAAGGGGAAGGAACAGGAGGGAAGGAGAGGGAAGGGGATGGTCTAGGAACTGACAGACAATAAATTTCAGACCAATGGAAGGAAATGCACTTTCTTACTGCATAATTAACTTGTGAAACTCATTGCCAAGAAATATTCCTGAGGTCAGAAGCTTTGTAACACTTAAAGGCATTCATCTGCTGGGCTATAAGAGCACTTGTCATTTTGTATGACAAAGGAAATGAACAGTCATCCTTTTGTCCATATCAAATCAGAGCTGATGAATGAAATAATTTTTGAAGCAGTTCCACATTTGTCCAGGAAGATGGGTTTTTACAATCTTCTGGTGCAGGTGGTAGTGCCCAGGTTTGGAAATGTGTTGCTGAGCTGGAGGGGTCATGGTCTCCACCATCTGCAGCAGATGAAGCATTTGGCTCCAAAAACTTTGATCTAGTTTAAGAAAACAGAGATATATTCTGCAGCAAATTTGAGCTGATTCCCAACACATATCCAAATGCCTTTTCTCCTGCTGGTTTAAATTTTAATGTCAAAAAAGTTTAGCTTGTTAGATATTACAAAGAGGTAAATAACAAGGAATTCTAGTCATAGTGACTAGATATTTGTTAAATGTTTTTCTACTGGGCAAAAGGCACTAGGATTTTCTGAAATAACCAAATATGCTAATTAGAATACTAATCAGTAAGTATTAGCTAACCATATGACAATACTTAGAGTGTGAAAAATGAAAACATTGTTACTGTTATGAAGACTCTCTCCCACAAATGCATTTTTTTTGCTGGACTGCTTGCTTCACATTTGTGTCTGGGATGTTCTTTCATCAAGAAAATGCCTCCCCACATTGCTTAATGGCATCAAACGTCTACTCAAAGAGCTTTTAAGAGTGTTCTTTTCCAGGAAACGGAAACCTCTAGGACCCACCCTCAGCTCAGGTAAATTGTTTAGCTCCAGAACAAAGAGTGGAATCGTGCCAGCTGATACACAGCGTGTCTTTTCTGAATCCTTTTGCTCCCCCCTGTACCTCCCTCACATCTATCCAGACATGGAGGGACCATAATTTCGGTCAGTTTAAATTCCACCATAACACAAAGATAACGTGCAGTTGCAGCCTCAGCTCCAGAACCCATCTCTAGCACCTTCTATACATGTGACATTCTCATACATCAAAGTAGAGTAACAATCCAGCTTAGCAAGGCAGTGAGGAAAAGCTGTAGATGGTTGGAGGTGTAATGTGTGTGCACTACCTGGAAGAAAAGGAAAGGTGCTTGTAAAGAAAGAAAAAAACAGAAGATAGGACCTGGAGAAAGTTTAAAGCAAAGTAGAGCAAGCGAAAGTTAGAAGGAGATACCTAATGGCAGCACGTACTTATGAAGCAGTATTAATACAATGTGTTGAAGTGCCAGATGACTGATACCAAAACATTTGTTTGTGCAGTCAAAGCAAAATGTTTTCAGCTGATCCACAAAAATATGAAGCATAAAGAAATACAGCAAAGGGACTTCCAGTGGGCAGAAACAGAGGATAGACCAATAGGTACTGCAGAAGTACGTAGCCAAGCAAAGGGGTCAGCTTTAACATCCAAACATTCCTCAAGGCTTCCATTTGCATCTACTGTCAGTGATCCTCAGTCTTTGTGCAGGACATGCAGGGCTGCTGTGGTCCCTTGTGTCGTTTCCATAACCAATGCTGTACCAGCCAAGGCAAGGAACACAGCATCAGCAGAAAATGCTTCTCAGTAGGCATGGATTGAAAAAAGCCACTTTGCAGAAATGGAATTCTTTGCAAAACAAACTGCACAGAAATTGCTGGGTTGAGCAAAGGGCTTTTTTTGACTCCGGGGTTTGAGAGAAGTGGAAGAAAGCTGACAAACAGAATGAGGGGGACTCTGGTCAGGGCACAAGGGTATGATTTCCACAGAGATCCAAGGGACAGCGTTAACTTCAGGGAATCCAGAAGAGTCACTTCTGGGTCAGCTTTCACTAGAGATGCCTCAAAAGCCAGCAGTGGGTGTATTTTAGGACCTGCTGTACATCTCCAATGGCAAAACAAGAGATGATGTTGATGCAGTTGCTAATTCAAATTGTTTACCATGTTTACTCTCTGAAAAATAATTGCTACTGGAATATAACTACAGAAAGATTTGACCAGCAGTAATAGAGCAGATGCTGTTTGTTCCTCCCTGTACAACTCTCATGAGGCTGATGCTGCTCGTCTAACACATCAAAATATAGCATATTAGGCTGAAGTCTGCACCTATCCAGCCCCCGGCTTTTTGCTGTTACAAACTTGTCACAGACCTGTGCTTTTGGGGAGCAGCTAGTCCCACTCTCATTCATATAGAATAGGCTTGTGCTGGGCAGATTTATCCAAAAATAACAAACACTCTGGGCCAGATCCTCACTGAAACACAGGGAAGTCTAAAAGTAATGTTACCTGGAAGGCTAGCTGTGTATGGGTGACAGCCTGCCATCCTTTCCATCACTGAAAGTTAAAGCAAAGTCTTCCCCCACAGCTGGCACATGTGTGGACACACAAAGACATGTGTGAGAACACTGTTACATGAAAATAAGATATGTCATTGGAGAACTATCTATTATTTTTCTTTGTAATGGT